>PVKN010030268.1:0-12782 GCA_004027915.1 Capromys pilorides
AAAAAAGAAATCATCAGTTCAAATTATTTGCAACTATGATTAATAACCTGCTTTGGGTAATTAATGAGCAAACACATAATGGCTCATAGTGGGCTGCTGGTTTCACACATCACATGTGTGTATAAGCAATGAGAATTTATACAAGAGAATTCACACTAAAACAACTCTTACTAACATAGAATATACTTCATTCTTATATGTCTTTTTTTTTTTTAATTTTATTTATTTATTTGTTTGCTTGTTGTGTTTGTTTGTTTCTTTATTTATTCATTTTGTGGCTGGCTCAGCCTGCCCTGGTGGTGGCGTTGGCGCAGCATGTGGTGCCGGGGATCGAACTGCAGTCCCCGCAGTTGCCTGAGCCCTCCTAAGCAGGCGCTCTAGACCACTGAACCATCTCGCCGGCCCCTTATATGTCTTTCATTCAGGGAAAAAAGTTAGTACTTGTAGGTGACACCTTTATTCTTTATGGTAATACTATTTAGGTCTTGCAATCAGTTGGATTGAGAATATATTACTTAAAAAATTAATGCTTCCACAGATTCTGTTTTCCTATATAAACTTATGCAGTTTGAAGATACTTAATGGCTGTTTAGAAACGCCCAATGTATTTTATAAGACGTAAAATGAGAGCAGGGTATGATTGTTCTACACACCATGCATATATCTGCTTAAACTCAGCATACAGATTGGATATTTTGGATTAAAAATATGTAACTATCTGAATTTACCTCTCATTTTCATTCACAATGGACTTAGTTAAAATAAGCACAGAGGTATGGTGTGTATGTAAAATGTTCCCCAGGGCTTGTATGTTGAGAGGCTGGGCTCTTGGAAGCTGATCAGGTTGCGAGCTCTGTCTGGCCGGTTGTCTGTTTGTAATAGACAAACTGTGGCCTGCAACAGTGTATTTCTCTTCTGGGCTCCTTGCTTGGCTCTCTGATCCTGCCTGCTATGACTTGAGCAGCTTCCCTCCACCCATGGCCTTCTACCAAGCTGCTTTGGAGCAGACCCTGAACTGAATCCCCTCCTCCTTTTAAGCTTAGGTAATAAGTATTTTGTCCCAATGATAAGGAAAGTGACTAAGGCATACAGTACGATTAGATTTAAAAATACTAATATTCAAATGTAAGTTTTCTCACCAATGTAGCTATAATTTGTTTTGTAATTTTCCTTCAACATTGAAAAGGTGTTCTCAATTCAGTAATACTTATATTTTATATGATTGAAATTGGTTGGTTAATCAATACAGTTGATGCAAAGCAAGTAATAAAATTATTATCCAGGAGTGGTGGTACATGCCTCTAATACCTGTACTAGAGTGGCTGAGGCAGGAGAATTGCAAGTTTAAGCCTAGCCTGTACAACTTGATAAGACTGTGTCTCAAAGCAAAAAGTACAAGTAGGGCCAGAATGTAGCCCAATGCAAAAGCTCTGGATTCTCCCCCAGACCTATACACGTACATACACACAAAATTTCCATATAAAGTATGTGATCTCTGTTGTATTTGTATTTTAGCTTATAAAATTGAGATAATATATATGTCATGTTTTGCAAGCTTTTCTTTAAGCATGTTACAGGCTTCCACCTTTTTCTCAAGGGTTTTCAATCTTGGGTTTGTTTGTTCTTGGAGTTTGGTTTGGTTTTGTGGTAGGATCTTGCTCTTGTTTCTCAGATTGGTCTGAAACTCCTGTATTCAAATAACCTCCCTAGGAGCTGAGCTGGGGTTTGTGGCATTGTAGTAGACTCAATCTCATTTGCTGTAAAGGCATTTGCAAGGCAATTTGAATGTAGAATTCTTCTTGATTGTAGTTTCCATAACAGTCCTCTAGGTTTTCTTGTTTTAACTGCTAATCTACTGTCTAAAACCCATCCAACTAAGTGTCAACAGGGATTGCAACTCTTTATGTACAGTTTACTCAATATTTAATTAAGGTACAGTACTTAATTATAATAACAGACATAACTGACATAAAGATTGAAGGACTAACATAATGAAGCCCAGAAATCAACAGGTGGAAGTAGAAGTATCCTAAAACACAGCTATTAGCTACTGATGTTGAACATTTTGTGGGGAAGTAAAAAGCACCTGGGAGGGGTGGCCTTATGTGGCTGTCACTTCAGAGGTCTTGTGTTTGTATCAGAAACTCTTGCCAAGATGGCTTTTCATCTAAAGCCCCCTGTTCCCTTCCTCTCCCTGAATGAAAGTGTGCTCAAATCTGCATTTTGCCACCACCTTCCCCTTTCCACTTGGGTCTACCACCCTCACACTGTGACTAGTTTCTCAGTGAAATCTCTTTCACTCAGTTTGCATCGGGACTTGTCTTCCCAGAGAAAACGTAAGGCAACTCTACCCAACTTTTAAACTCTTGTTACATAATTTTTATGAAACAAAATTTCAAAACGTAAATTTTAACATCAGATATGGAATGCTTATATGAAATAAAGTTGAAAGATTTCTTTAGCTGTGCAACTTATGAAAGAGCATAGGCTAATTCTCACGATACAGTTTTCAAAATGGTTTATCATACCTTCTTTCAAAAGAGGTAGGCTGGGGATATAATCACTCATTGGCACAGTACCTGCTTGTCAACCTGTCAAGTGTTAGGTCATGAGTTTGCTCTCTGGTACTCAAAGGGGAAAAAATATGTAGATCCTGGCTTCCAGTATGACTATTTATTATTATGTGAAGAGTAACTTTGGGGCTGGGGAAATAGCCTAGTGGCTCAAGAGCCTGCCTGGCAAGTGCAAGGTCCTAAGTTCAATTCCTGGTCTTAAAAAAAAAAACAACCAAGTACTGACCTTGTAGAATGTGCCTTACAACTTCTCATAGAACATTCATTCTATTGAGGAAAGGAAGAATCACATTATAGTTACAATGCTCTTTTTCTGTCAGTATTCTTTTTTATGTTTGTTTGTCTGAAATAGGATCTTGCTATGTACTTAGGCTGCCTTCGACCTCACTACATAGTATGGGCTGGCCATAGGTGGCATCCCTGCTGCCTCAACCTCCCCATTGCTGGCATCATTGTCATCTACCACCACCATGCCCAGTTCTGCAGATGATGTGTTATATAATACGTGAGGGAAAGATTGTATTAAAAAAATATGATTGCCCACGGTATCTACACGAACTACAATGAGGATTCATTCATATCTGTTAACATCTTTGAAATAGCTAACTACATACTACACACGTCAGAAGCACTTGATTTATCAGTTCTACCATAACACTCACTGTTCCCACTTTACAGATGAAGAAACTAGAACTTAAGAGAGAAGGTCAGGGGCTGGGGAGATAGCTCAGTAGAATTCAGCGCTTGCCTGACAAACGCAAGGACCTGAGTTCAATCCCCAGTTCTGAGAGAGAGAGAGAGAGAGAGAGAGAGAGAGAGATAAAGTCAAACACTTGGTTAGGATGCTACCACTAGAAATTGCTAGGGCTAGTAGGCAAACCCAATGTGTCTGATTGGATTCTGTGCCTTCAAATCCCTCGCTGCCCTGTGAGTCGGTGACCTTTGAGAAATCTTCATTAACATATTCTGGACATTTAGATGAAATAGAAATTTTCCCTGAACCAAACTCTGGAAAACAACAACAAAAAATCTTTGGATGGGTTAGACTTGTGCTTAGTAGGAAGACTTGGGGAAGGCCTCACTAGAACGTGAGGAAGATCATGGCCAGGAGAGGACGAAAATGCTATTGTCTGCTGTGCAGCACAAGAAATGTCTCCTTAGATTGTGCACCCTTTTATTATTAAGCCACAGAACACCTGAGTGAAGATGGCAGATCATTGAGTGTTCACATCACATTGCCGGGCAACACCAGGGAGCTCTTTTTTAGGATGGCTGTCCATCTGTTCTCCTCCAGGATTTCCTGGATCTGTGCCACCGCCACTTGGCTGCTGGCTTCAGAAGAGCCCGAATCAGTGAGCTGCTCACACCAGGGAGAACAAACGGGCTCTTCTCCTTAAAGTGCCTGTAATTATATGACCATAATTAGAAATAAAACCTTCTTGATACAATTTGCAGCTCATGAGGAAATGCTTTCTGCTTACCCACCATTTTCTCCTGTGTGTTTCACATGCTGATCAGGAAGCAGGTCAGTTGGCGCAATCATAGAACATTGAATAGAGTAGGGATGGCCGGATTCCTTGAATCCTCCATTTGCTGCATGGCCTTGGGCTAACTCCCTGCCTTTTCTAAGCATTTTGTCCCTAGTGTTAACATGAAGAGGTTACTACTGCTATAGAAGAAGTAATGCCCATGAGGACTCTGCCTCGCAAATAGATAACCTAAAAATAACTCATATAGACTCAGTATTGGTGCTTGTGGTTAGGATTTCCGTTTGCTGTTGTCATTGTAAATGATAACATTGTTTGGCGTGGTTTTACAGTGTTCAAAGAAATGTAGGTCACTTGATTTTTCCTGATGGTTTGGAGTTTGAGCAGATGCTGATTAATTCATGAGCCCCAACTGCAAGGTAGATGTTCAGTATTGATTAGACACATGCCCCTGGTTGTATCCTGTTAAAAAGGACTCAGTTGTGAAATAGTTGTAAAGCTAAATCAATAAGCTACTAAAGTTGTTTTTCCTCCATAAGTGTTTTTACTTTATCCCTTTAACTAAATGGGAATGGTTGTTAAGAATTTCTATGATCTAAGAAAACTAGCTTTATCTTTGGGATAGTTGTTCATATGTTAACCATTCTGGGGGGTAGTATAAATTATTCATATGTATAGCCTAGCTGCGGATAGTTCTTCCTCAGTGGAGGAGATAGCAGCAGTATCATCTTTATTCTAATGACATGGGTAGAGAAATTGATTCAGAGTCAAACTAGAAATAAAAGTTCAAGGGGCGTGGAAACAGATCCTCACAGTGTAAGACCTTAAAAATGTCTACAATCTCTGTAACGATCATGACCAGTAATTGTTAAGCAGCTGTACTGGCAGAATGAGTCACTTGGAAGTTTTCTGCTTTGGCTTTTTAAATTTTTTAAAAAACTTCACTGCAATTTACAAGGCTTCCTGGCTTTTAACCCCTCTACAAACAGTCTTCTAGGGTCATGGCAGCCTTTACAAAATTATCAAGAAATCCACTTAGTTTGGTAGCGTCTAACAACTGTCTTTCACCTTTTTTTTCCTTCTCCTTATAGTTCTTAGAATGGGCTGTGTGAACTTCCTGACTGTGCCAGCCCCTTCCTTAAATCTTTGCAGTGGCTTCTCATTTCCTTTCACATGTGCTCTAGCTGTTTGCCCTGTGCGTCACCATCAGTCACCAGCAGGGTCTGCATTATCTCATTTCCCTCATCTGCTTGCTAAGGTCTCCTCCTCTTTCCACTGGGTTTCAGTGGCTGGGAGTTGCACCTTCTCATTTGACCTGCTGCGTTAGTCTGGAGTCCTTTCCCAAGTGTTAGCATTTTCTTAGACCCATCCCAGTGAATGTAAAATCCTCACTATCTGCCCTCAAGCCAAGTTGCATTGCTGTTTTCAGGTTTAATTGCAGTGTTGGCACCTTGTGATAAATAAGGGTGCTTGAGGTTGCAGTGTGGGTACACAGTCCCTGAAAGGTTCATCATCACTGTCTGAAGACTTTCTTCCCCAAGCTCTTTTTTTCCTCCATGTTACAAGTAACTCCTCAAAGGCCATCTCTCCGGAGTCTTCTTGCATTAATCAGAGAACTGCTGCTGATGTCCTTTTCATCCACACTGACAATACTGGGAATCCCCTCACCCCCTGCTACCTACATTGTCCACCCAGCTAGAAACTCACCCCTTCTTCCCACTTGGGAAATGACCCTTGCCCTTGTGTGTTCTGTCTCCTGTTCCTGATGTAGAGTTCTCACAGGGTGGAAGAATTGGGTTTAAACTCAGTTGCCTGAGTTGGAAACTGAGCTCTTTAACTTGCAGCTGGGTTCTTTGGGCCCATTATTTAACCTTTTTGTGCTGTACTTTTCTGCTCAGTGAGGCTGTCATGATACGATCTGCTTCATAGCTCTACTCTACATTAAGTGCTCTAGCTTTAGTAACTTAAGCACTTAATGTAGTACCTGTCACATAGGAAGCCTCCAGTGGATATTAGTTTGTACTATGTACTTTGCAATTTTGGCCTTGAATCCTGAGTGTTCTACTACTGAGCTAAAATCCTTAGTTCTTTCTAGTTTTGATTTTGAGACAGAGCCTTGATAAGTTGCTGGCCTCAAACTTGTGGTAGTCTTGCCTTGGCCTTTGCAGGAAGCAAGATTGCTGTACAAGTGTGCACCACTGCATGCATTCTGTACTAGTATTATTGAGATGAGTGAATGTAAAGCACACTCCCATATTACACATTTGTAGGTACACACACTTAACTCTCATATGAATATCTGTATATAAACACATCTGTGTAGTTATAAGTTTGGCAAAACATTTAGAATTAAAATAAAGTACTATCTAGAAAATGAAAGTAAATAATACTCATATTTTTAAAATGTGAAACAGATAAGATCCTGGATGTGTGCCACAGGCCTGTTATCCCAGGACTTAGGAGGTTGAGCAGGGGGATTGCCATGAACTTGAGGCAAGCCTAGGGCTCTTGGTTAATTGAAAACTTCATAGTGAGACTCTGCCTCAGAGAAATGAAACAACCAAAAAACCCAAACACGCATACACCGTGAGTTGAGCAAAGTCCTGAGTGGTTAAGCCAGGGTTTAAGCAGGTGGGGAAGTATGATATTTCTTGTTTCTGCACATTACTGAAAATTTGCTGATATGTTCTTTTTTTTTTTTTTTTTTAAACTTTTGCTCTTCAGACTTTTCATTTATTTTATTTATTTTTGTATTATGACTGGCTCAATCTGCGCTGGGGTGGGCTGGCACAGCATGTGGTGCTGGGGATTGAACTGTGGTCCTGCGGTTGCCTAAGCTTGCCAAAGCAGGTGCTTTAGACCACTGAACCATCTCGCCAGCCCCTTTCTGATGTGTTCTTATCTTTGGTGAAAGCACCAGAATGTCAGGTATATGTGTAGATGCATGCACACTTTTGATATCCATGAGGACAATCATGGATTTTCTGATAGGTTCTCGGCACAACAGAGAAACAGGCAGAGGAAAAAAGGAGAAAGGGGCTTTATTTTCTTTGAGGACACAGGAGAGAGTTTGGGGAGGTCAAAGAATTCTCTCATAGGACAAAGAGGCTGTGGCTTTTATGGCCTTTTGCCAGGGGAAGGGTTTGAAGGGGACGTTGAGATATACCTGAGGGAGCTGATTGGGGGCCTTCCCTGAGGTGGTGGTAATGGTTAAAGTAAATTATATCTCGGACTGAGTTAGAGAAGAAGGGAGAAGGTGGTCTTTTGTTTTAAGGGCATCGGCCATATTAGATGACCGCCATGATGACTTTAACAATTCATGCTAGGGCCAGAACCTATCATTTTCCTTGGGGAAATTTTGGACTATACTGTCTTGTCTATACTATTTTAGGTAAATGTGAACAGAAGAGTAATTGACTTTTTAAAAAAATACTGTGAGGAACATCGTGAAAGCAACTGTAAAAGGGACTTCTGAGAAATGTCATGTGTCATTATGCATATCTCTGAATTTCTAATACATTGTTAGTATAACATTAGATTTTTGCACACAAAGATGCTTTACTACTTTGCTGTTCTAGGTTTTGTTATTCATATTCCATTAAGAAATTAAGATACAGGCTGCCCAGATAGCTCAGCAGACGAAGTCACCTGCTTTAAGCAGAGCACAGGAGCCGGGTTCCATCCCTGTCGTGCTGAGCAAGTGATTGAGACTAGACATGGTGGCATGCGCCCATAATCCCAATGCTTAGGAGGCTGATAAACAGGAGAATCACTGAAGTCTGATCTACATAATGCAACCCTGTACTAAAATACAAAAAAAAGAAAATGGAAAAAGAAATTAAGAGTAATCTTAAGGGCTAATGTTGGTATTTGTATTTGAAAATGTTAAGTGTAGATATAAATGGATTACTTTAAAATTAATCACATACTCCTTATTTACCAAGTATATATTTGTGAACATTTTATTTAAAAAACCACAATGATTTGGGGTAGGAAAGTGGAATATTTAAGAAATAGTAGTGTTTAAAAAAAAAAGAAAGAAATAGCAGTGTTTAGTGTACCAACATGGAGTGTGTTGGTGGGTGTGGGTGTACTGGAGGAGCCAGGATTGTGCCATACGGTGTGCGTGTTAACAAGGTCATATATTTTCCTGGTGCTTTTACTTATATCTTAAGAGTTTGCCAGTCTTGTAGGCATAAAAGTTACTTGCATTTCCCTATCTTTATTTCAGTTATGTGATTTAACAGCTTATGTCATTCTTGGTTGTTTTATTAGTGCTGGTTTTATGAAATAAAATTATTAGAGAAATTCCGGGGGAGGGTGGCATGAGAGAGTTGTCCAGAGTTTCACTGGTTCATGTTTGTAACTTTCATTTTTCTTCAAGTGTAGATTTATTCCTAGTGATACAAATTGCTGTTTTCTTTGGCAGGCATTAGGAACAAGTCTATGTGAAATTATGTAATGTCTGAAAAGTTATATTCATGATTAATTGGCCTATTCCAGAATGGTATTTGTGTGTGTATATGGAATAAAGTGATCATGCTTTTTAGTTGGCAGTGAGTTAAAGCGCTCCTGCTCAGATCAAGTTACTCTACAGGGCTCTTTGAGAAATGTATGATCTCTAAAAAGCATAAAATGTAGTTTCCAAGCCAAGTATGCTGGAATTCATATTGTAACTAAGGTTAGTCTCAGAATAACTTCAAAAGCAATCTGTTCCACTCTGTCACACCTTCATTAACAAAGCCAAGAGGTTTGAAACAATATCACCATCATTTCTGTAGGCTCTGAAAGCACAGTCATGATTATCAATGGGTGGATTGTCTGGATTGTCAAATAATAGTTAAAAATTCTTCCTGACCTTGACCTAAACAGATCATTCACTGTAATATTATCTGTTTATCTAACCTGGATTTTCTAGTCGCCTGCAGAAAAGCCCTATAAACAGTTGTCTCCTCCAGCACGTAAATGGGGAAGTCATTATATCCATCACTAACAGTACAGTCAGCCCTTTGTATCTGCAGGGTGGCTTCTAGATGAACTAGACTCTTTCTTATCATTGTTTCCTAAACAGTACAACTATGTACATAGTTTTTTGCACTGCATTAGGTATTTCGATGACTGAAAATATGCAGGAGGCATATCCTGCATTTTATGTGAGGGGTTTGAACATCTCCAAATTTTGCTATGGGTCAGAGGACCTAAATGCCACTCTGTACAAATACCAAGGTACTGCTATATGGGGGTGGCAGACTTGCTGACTGGAGACCATGTAATGTGGGAGTTCTAGAGCCTGATCATCTTGGGGAAAGTTAGCAATAGTTTTCCCATTATAAAGTGGAAATGATGACACTACCCTCTTGTATATTTTAATAATTGATTAAATGCTTGCCTGACTATTTGCTCTCTAGAAATGTTCTGTAAATCTTTACTGGTGCTACAAACTACTACTAACTACTTCAACCACTGTCACCACCACCTACTGTGATCACTCCATTCCTTCAGCTTTGTTTACTTTCAGTGAATTTTGATATTGATATGGTAAGGCGGACTTGAACATTTAATTATTTGGAGTATTTATAAGGTATATTCATTCATTTGTTTATTCATTAGTATTGGGATTTGAACTTTAGTTATAGGGCCTTTACAGTGAACTATAGATTCAGCCCTTTTCTTTTTTATACTGAGACAGGTCTTGCTAAGTTGCCCAGGCTGTTGTACTTCTGTCTTGGCGTCCACCAGTGCTGAGATAACAGCTGTGCACTCACACACAAAACTTTCGACCATATCAGTGCTGTGTAGGGGCTCGTTAGAAACACAGTCTCAGGCCTGATCCCAGAACCACTCTATTACAGTCTACATTTTTAAATGATTTCCTGTTGTTTTGTTTGCACCTCAAAGTCAAGGAAAATGGTGTACATCATATTGCCTTAAGTTGTCTTCAGAACCATCTGGTACAGGGTCTCACTGTGCAGCTTAGATTCATAGAGATCTTCATGGTTTCAGTCTTCCTAGTACTGGGATTACGGGCATGTGCCACCATGCCCGGACTCAGTCGCCCATCTCAGTGTGTCTGGGGGGCACAGCTGACCAGTCAGTGTAGCATGAGGTACGGGGGACTGAACCTCTCTCCCTGTGCTTGCGTAAGCAAGTGCTTAGTCTGCTGAGCTATCTCATTGGCTCTTCCAAATTCATCTTAATAATTTAGGGATGACTACTAGTCATGGATTGTGAGCTAGGCTCTGAAACAGCTTCCTGACAAGTAATTGGAAAAAAGAAAAAGAAAACAAAGGAGGAAGAAACCATGCCTGATGGTACTGATAATATGCTCCTGTAGATGCAGATATTCTTTGTTGTGATTCTCAATATGGAAAGAAATATTGAAATTTGACAGACCAGTACCAAAAAATTGTCCCTTTTAAGATCCAGTAATTTGTCAACCTCTATGGAGGACTTCCTTTAACTCCTGCTCTCAGAATTACTCGGCACTTTTTATTTTCTTAAAACCCCCATGCATACATGCCCACACATGCGTGTTGCAGTCCCCTGTGATCATGCTTCATGGTTAAGCTTTCTAGTGCGAAGATGTTGCCCATTCTTTGCTGAGCTATCTCCCCGGCCCTGCATCTTAATTTTTTAAATACATAGAGAAACAGGCATGGTAGTGTATACTAGTACTCTACATACTTGGGAAGATGAGGAAGAGGATGGCAAGTTTCTGGCCAACCTATGCTATAGGGATATGTGGAAGTGATGGTTTTCACAGTTAAATGACCTCTCTGTTGACTTAGAGCAGTGATAAGAGATGGTGGCAGTGAAGGCAGGAGAACTGACTCAAAGGCCTTACATAATTTTTCTTACTGTGTATCATGCTAATACATGGTTCCATAATTCATGGTTAATCAGAGGCCATTGTTCTCATGCCTCTCAGAACCTTACACAGAGGGAAACCAATCTCACACAAGAACACTGGCCAATGGCTGGAGAAGCAAGCCATACTTGCTGCCTAGTCATGAATCCTTCCATCTCAGCAAAGAATGGGCAGCATCTTTGCACTGGAAAGCCCATGCTCATATTTCTGCAGCTCTGCAACATGGTCACAAACCACATGGAACAACCTGGAAAGCTGCCTGTACGAGGGCGATATACATCTGAAGCCGGCCCCTGGATGGGATGCTGACTTCCCATAGCATTCTCATACTATGGTTCTAGGGTTTTCACTCTGAAGGAAGAGCTGATCATAACAGAAAGTGACCGTTTCTAACACTGTATGCAAGGCATATAAATGGCCTTAAAGAACGTGAAAATGTGCAGTAACATTAGCCATCAAGGATATGCAAATTAAGACACAATGAAGCACTCACACACTGAATTGGCTAAAATTAAAAAAAAAAACATATCAAGTAGGAGTATAAAATGTGGCAAGCACTTTGGAAAACACTCAAACTGGTTTTATAAATTAAACATACACTTAACCATATGACCTAGCATTTCTACTCTAGCTATTTACCCAAGAGAAATGAGAATGTGTACACAGTCATTTTACATGAGCATATTAGCTTTATTGCTGTAGCCCCCAAACTGCAAAGAGCTCAAATGTCAACAGGTGAATGAATAAACAAACTTAGATATATTGATTTAATGAGATACCTTGTGCCATTAAAAGGAATGATGTACACACATGCAACCTGTGAGTCTTACAGATGCACTGTGCTAGAGGAGAATGTAAACATACACTCCATATTTCATATACAGAATTTTAGAATAGGCAAAACCAATGTGTGGTGCAGGGAAGCAGGCAAGTGATAAGCTCAGTCGACGAAAGGACAGTACTAAACAGGGCTCAAAAGAATATTTTGGGGGTGATAAAGTATGTTCTCCATGCTAAAGTGTTTATTTTGTTATATATGGTGTATACCTCAGTAAAGGTGATTTTTATTCTTTTTTGGGAGGTCACAGGAACCAAACTCAGACCCTCACACTTGCCAGGCCCTGATTTTTCCTCAAATTTTAAATATTGTGTTTATTGTCATAATGGGTCTTTTCAAAGTGTTGTCTGGTTTTGGTATCAGAATTATTCTTGCTTCATAAAATTAATTGAGATGTATTTCTTCATCTGAGTCATACAATTTTTTTTTTTAAGGGAAGGGTCTACAGGGTATTCAGGGTCTCACTACTAGATAGGACTGTAGTCATCTGCCAAGAGCTGGGATTACAGGAGCGCATCACCAAGCCCAGTCTCAATTGCTGTCTCAGCATTCCCTGAGGGCGTAGCTAGCAGGGCAACCATGTAAAATTGATATTGCATTCTTTTTTTTTTAAATTTTATTTATTTATTTATTTATTTATTTATTTATTTATTTATTTATTTGTTTGCTTGTTGTGTTTGTTTGTTTCTTTATTCATTTTGTGGCTGGCTCAGCCTGCCCTGGTGGTGGCGCTGGCGCAGCATGTGGTGCCGGGGATCGAACTGCAGTCCCCGCAGTCGCCTGAGCCCTCCTAAGCAGGCGCTTTATTTTATTTTATTTTTTTTTAATTTTATTTATTTATTTGTTTGCTTGTTGTGTTTGTTTCTTTTTATTTATTTATTTTGTGGCTGGCTCAGCCTGCCCTGGTGGTGGCGCTGGCGCAGCATGTGGTGCCGGGGATCGAACCGCAGTCCCTGCAGTTGCCTGAGCCTTCCTACGCAGGCGCTTTAGACCACTGAACCATCTCGCCGGCCCCT
>PVKN010030269.1:0-12763 GCA_004027915.1 Capromys pilorides
CCTGTGCGTGTGTGTGTGTGTGTGTGTGATCATAGCTGCCCTACAGGTGATGTCTTTCTAAAACTGTTTCTGGTTTTCTGTCTACATTACAAGTAACAGGGGCTGGGGAGATAGCTCTGCGGCACAAGTGCCTGCCTGGCAAGTGCAAGGTCATGAGTTTGAACCCTGGTCCCGCGGGGTGAAAAAAAGTATATTACAGATAACATGTTCTGGTGATTTTCTATTAGTGATTAGTTGGGTTAAAATATGCTATTTCGTGAACTATATTTCATAATAAAAGAAATGTTACAAAACTTGTTACCAAACAGGGCCGGGTGTGGTGGCGCATACCTGTAATCCCAGCACTTGGGAGGCTGAGACAGGAGGATCAGTGCAAGTTCGAGACCAGCCTGGGCTACAAAAGTGAGCTCAAGGTCAGCCTGAACTGTATAGCAGACACTGTATCAAAAAGACAAAAAAAAAAAAACAAAAACTTGTTACCAAACAAAAGGGGACCAAAGGATTTCCAAAATAAGGCCTGTAGGTCCTAGTAAACCTCTGAAGTCTTTTCAGATATTCACAAGGTCCAAATGATTTCACAGGGCAAAAAGAAGCTGCTTGCCTTGCTCTTTTCCCCCAGGTATAACGATATTTCCTGGAGGGTATGTGACCTCATTGCTCTGATATTCACATGTAATGGATTCGTTATTGTTATTTTGTTTTTTAATTTTTATTTATTTTGTACAGGGTCTCACTAGGAAGTTCAGGCTCATAGTGATCCTCCTGTCTCAGCTGCCCCAGTGCTGGGATTACAGCCATGTGTAACCACGCCTGGTTTCAGTGGCCAGCATGGTGCACCAGGGGAGGGCTGGCATGGCGTGCAGCACTGGGGATGGAACCTGGGTCCTCGCACTTGCCACGCAGGCACTTAGACTGCTGAGGTATCTCCTGAGCCATCTCCAAGGTAAACACTGATAGCCCAAGAACGCCAGTCATTACAGAATTACTTGGGCCGCTTGCTAGCTGGGAACAAACCATGGTGGCAGTTTTTACACCATAGTATTTGGCAAATGCTAAATGAAGTTCAGGCTGGACTGTTGAGCTCACAGCAATCCTCTGGCCTCAGCCCCACGAGTGCTGGGGTTACAGGCATGTGCCACCACGCCCAGCTAGATGACGCTTCCCCCCCACTTTCACAGAACTGCTAGTCCCCGCACTAGTTTTTTGAGGCAGTATCTCGCTAAGTCCTGAAGTTACCCAGGCTGGCCTTGAACTTGCACTCTGCTTGCATCAGCTTCTTCTGGACTTGCATCTAGAATGTGTGTAGAGCTCCAACCATTCAGTAATAAGGCAAGTCAATTAAGGAATGAGCAGAAGACCAGCATAGACATTTCTCTAAGAAAGATATCAGTGGCCAATAAGCAGTAAAAAAAAAAGATGCCTGATGTCACTAGTCACTGGAGAAGTGTAAATCAAAAGGAGGGCTAGAACCACAGGTTTGGTGCACCAAGACCAGCTAAAACAAAGGCTATTTTCCCCTCCTTCAGAAAACTGTTTTGCCAGGTGTGGTGGCACACGCCTGTAATCCCAGCATTGGGAGACTAAGGCAGGAGGATCGGTATGAGTTCGAGACCAACCTGGGCTACAAAAGTGAGCACAAGGCCAGCCTGAACTGCATAGAGAAACCCTGTCTCAAAAAGACAAAAAAAAGAAAAGAAAACTGTTTGACCACTACAATTTTAAATAAGTTACAGAAGCTCTTTGGGACCCTTCAATAATGTTTCAGAGTATAAAGGAATTTGGGCTGGGGAAATAGCTCAGGGGCATAAGTCGTGAAAGGTCCTGAGTTTGATCCCAGGTTCTGAAAAAAAAGAAAGAAAGAAAGAAAGAAAGGCTATAAAGGAGTAAAGGAGTTTGGAGATTCATTTGACAATCTCAGATAGATAGAAACAAGTGCAACCACTCGTAAACTCAACGTGCTCTCTGGTGGTAGAAATTAGAGCAACTCTGACAATATGCACAGAACACACCTGTGTGTTACTTGGTAGGAAAGAAATAGCAACCTACAGATCAAGGTCATACTGGTTACATACTTCTAGTGCCTGATTATACGTTGTCATGTATCTAATTCATTGAAGCATTACATGGCAGGACTGTTACATTTCACATCACTTCGTTTAATCCCACATCTACTCCAGTCATTCACACACATTGTTACACCTGCCTTGTCCTAATCACTGTGCTTTTAAGAGTTCGATCAGGGCTGGAGAGGTGGTTCAGGGCTAGAGCACATGCTTTTAAAAATCAAAGTACTAACTAGGCAAGTAATGCACAAAACCATTTAAGAAATTCCAGCAGATTGTTGCAGATAAAGGTAGCCTTGTGTAACTACCAGCTGCCTCTTCTGTTTGTTCTCCTCTTTTTTAAAATTTTAATTGTTTTTGGAGACAGAGTCTTGTTGGGTAGTTCGGGCTGGCCTTGAATTCACTATGTAGCCCAGGCTGGTCTCAAGCTCATGGTGATCCTCCTGCCTCAGTCCCCTGAGTACCCAGCTTCTTGTCCTCTTAACTGCTATCATGCTTGGCATACTTCCATTTAGACTTTGTTTTATTATTTTTTATTTTTTATATTTTAGGGAGAGGTCTACAGGGTACTCAGGGTCTCACCACTAAATCAGACTCGTAGTGATCTGCCTGTTTATGGCCTCCCAAGAGCTGGAATTATAGTCCTGCACCACCATGCCTAGTCTCCATTGCTGTCTCAGCATACCCTGGGAGCAGGGCTGGCACGGGGGTGAAGGGGTGGGGAAGTGTTATTACTGCGCCTGCTGGCAGGCGCCTTAATATGCTGAGCTATTTGGCTGGCCCCTAGACTTTGTTTTTGTTGTTGTTGTTTTAAAATTAATTAATTAATTAATTTTTTTCTTTTCTTTTCTTTTTATATTATGGCTGGCTCAGCCTGCCCTAGGGGTGGAGCTGGTGCAGCATGTGGTGCTGGGGATCAAACTGCGGTCACTGGGGTTGCCTAAGCTTTCCTAAGCAGGCACTTTAGACCACTGAACCATCTCGCCAGCCCTGTTTTTTTTAAACTTCTTTTATTTATGTTATTGCTGGCTCAGCCTGCCCTGGGGGTGGGGCTGGCACATCATGTGGTTCTGGGGATGGAACCATGGTCCCTGTGGTTGCCTAAGCTTGCCTAAGCAGGGGTTCTAAACCACTGAGCTATCTTGCTGGCCCTAGACTTTGTTTTAATAGTTTCATATACATATATGAATTCACTGAAAACATTTACAAATTATTATTATTATTTTTTGTCTTTTTGAGACAGGGTCTCACTATGAAGTTCAGGCTGGCCTTGAGCTCACTTTTTGTATCCCAGGCTGGTCTCAAACTCACACCAATCCTCCTGCATCAGCCTCCCAAGTGCTGGGATTACAGGTGTGCGCCACCACGCCTGGCCAACATTTACAAATTATGAGGTAACTATTACTAGCTCATTTAGAGCATCCACATAATGCAATTATCACCTCACTTCTGCACAGCTTATGTAAAATTCTTACAAACAAGGGTGGTGTCCTCATAGTACCAAATCTATTCTTTTTTTTTTTTTTTTTTTTTTTTTTTTTTTTTTTTTTTTTTTTTTTTTTTTTGCGGGACTGGGGTTCAAACTCACAACCTTGCACTTGCCAAGCAGGCACTTGTGCCATGGAGCTATCTCCCCAGCCCCTCATAGTACCAAATCTAAAGGTCAAGAAATTACCATGCGGCGTTATTTCTGGTGAATCCTCAGATTCCACTCTACTGGTTTCACCAATTGTTCCAATAACAACCATTCTACCAAATGGAGGCCAAGTGACATTTGGTTGTTGTACTAGCCACGTTCCCATCCCTAGGACACAGCACCCAACATCCGCCATTTAAAAGAAGAAATGTTTCTTTTGACTCATGGTTTTGGTCTGTGGCCCGCTGGGTCCAAGGCAGAAACAGGACAGCAGAGAGGTGGAGGAAAACGTGCTCTACCAATGGCAGCCGGAACGTAGAGAGAAAAGGGAGGAGTCAGAGACAAGAACACAGCCTTCCGGGCTGGGGATATAGTTCAGGGGCACAGCACCTGTCTGCCACGGACAAGGTCCTGAGTTCAATTCCCAGTACCAAAATAAACATATACCCTCCAGGTCACTCCCTCAATGACCCAGCTCCTCCAATCAGGAATATTCCTCCTCCTCCTCTTCCTCCTCCTCCTCCACCTTGTTATGAGTCAGCTCAGAATAGGAACTGTAACAGAAGCTGAATTGAAATTTAAAGAGCCTTTATTACTTTTTTTTTTTTTTTTTTTCAGGACCAGGATTTGAACTCATGACCTTGCACTTGCCAGACAGGCACTTGTGCCATGGAGCTATTTCCCCAGCCCCATAAGAGTCTTTATTACTGAGCTCAGGGGTGCCATGAAAGTCACATGACTAAGGGGTCTTTCCCAGTTCAGCGATATATGCACGACTTGCTCATGTGGGGGCTTGCTGAGTCAGCCGTTTTTACAAGACACATTTTAAGCTAAGTATGTTTACAGGATTTAGATTAGGGAAGGGAGAGAGAAAATCACTCATTACTAAACAGCCTTGAACAGAGGGTGAGAACACCTTCCTTAGAGTAGATAACAGGAAGCGGAAGGGAACCTAATAGTTTTCCATAGCTACAGCACAAGATTTAGTTGACCCATTACACTCCTTCTTCCTCCTCCACCTTCTTCCTCTGAGATAAGGTCTCACTGTGTGGTTCAGACTTGCCTTAAACTCACTGTGTAGACGAGGCTGGTCTCAAACTTGTGGTGATTTTCCTGTGTCAGCCTCCTGAGTGAGTGCTGGGATTACAGGTGTGCATCACCACATCCAGCTTTAGGCTCCACCTCTTTTTTTTTTTTTTTTTTTGTCTTTTTGAGACAGGGTCTCGCTATGCAGTTCAGGCTGGCCCTGAACTCACTTTTGTAGCCCAGTCTGGTCTCAAACTCACACCGATCCTCCTGCCTCAGCCTCCAAAGTACTGGGATTACAGGGTTACAGGTGTGTGCTACCACATTCAGCTAAGCTCCACCTCTTAAAAGAAAATTCAGTTTCTGATCTTATCAGTAGAGGAACCCATTGGTGAATACAGCACCCCATGATCCAATCACTCTTTTTTTTCTTCTCGTTCTTTTTTTCGAAAATATATTTGGTATTGGGTCTACAGGGTCTCACTGCACATATTGGTCTCCTAGTGATCCTCCTGTTTTCAGTCTCCCAAGCACTAGGATTACAGGCAGGACTGCCCACGCCCAGTCTCCATTGCTGTCTCTACAAAGTGCCCAGAGGTAGGGCTGGCATGGCACGCCCTGGAATTGAACCCTGGTCCCTATATCTGCCTAAACAGGCACCTTAGTCTGGGCCCTTGCTTTTTTTCTTTTTTTAAGTTTTATTTGTTTGTTTGTTTGTTTGTTTGTTTGTTTATTTATTTATTTATTGGCTGGCTCCAGGAAAAATCTCAGCCTGCCCTGGTGGTGGGGCTGGTGCAGCATGTGTTGCTGGGGATCGAACTGCCGTCCTTGCAGTTGCCTGAGCTTTCCTAAGCAGGCGCTTTAGACCACTGAACCATCTCGCTGGCCCATGGCCCTTGCTTTCTAAACACATTAAAAAACTGGGGTCTGAGGCTGGGGACATAGCTCAGTGGAATAAGTGCTTGCCCGGCAAATGCAAGGTACTGAGTTCAATCCCTGGTACCACCAAAAAAGTTTTTAAAAGTTAAAAAATAAAAATAACTGGGAGATATTTTAGATTTAAACCATAACAGTTGTCTGAATATAGTTTGGATGTCACAGTTTTCCTCAAAAATTGAGGAACAACCCACAGAACCAGAGAAAATATTTGCAGATGACATAACTGATACAGGACTTGGATTCAGAATGTGTGTAGAGCCCCAACCATTCAGTAATAAAATAAATAACTGAATTAAGAAATGAAGTTTGGGTGTGGTAGCACATGTCTGTAATCCTAGCACTGAAGAGGCACAAAACAGGAGGATCACTACGAATCCGAGCTATGTAGTGAGACCCTGCACAAAATACAAAAGAGAAATCTCAGCAGCCAATAAGCAATAAAAAGATGCCTGACATCACTAGTCACTGGGGAACTGAAAATCAAGACCACAAGGAGATAGCACTTCGCATCCACTGTGATGACAAAAAGCAAAAAGTGAGGATGTATAGAAATAATAACCCTATATAATGCATAGAGCAGCCAGTTTTTTAATTTTATTTTATTATATTTATTTATTTATTTATTTATTGTGATATGGGGGATTGAACTCAGGACCTTATGCTTGTCAGGAAAGTGCTTATGCCACTGAGCTATATCCCCGGCCCAAGTGCAGTCAGTTTTGAAAATAAGCAGGCAGTTCCTCAAATAATTTTGTATTTTATTTTATTTTATTTTTTATTATGCCCGGCTCAGCCTGCTCTGGGGGTGGGACTGGCATAACATGTGGTGCTGGGGATCGAACTGCGGTCTTTGTGGTTGCCTAAGTTTTCCTAAGCAGGCGCTTTAGACCACTGAACCATCTTGCTGGCCCTCCTCAAAGAATTTAGACCAAAAGCTTTAAACTGGAAACAGAGCAATAAATTGGTTCTTCTTTGCCAGGATCTGATTTGTCACACAGACAATCCTAAGGAGTTTTTACCAAGCTTAAGAGAGTGCCCCAGTGGAGGGCAGAGGAAGAGGATGAAACAGCGAAGGTGTGCAATGTTCACGCACTGGCTCCCCAAGAGGAATGGGGTCGTCGTGCACTGCAAATGCGCACTGACCAAAGATTAAAATTAAAGTGATAACCTTGAACAAAATGAAAGGGCAATGTCCAAACCTCCAACAATGAACAAATAAGCTCAATAATGTCGAACTACATAAGATACATCTTTTTCTTTTTCTTTTAATTCGGTACAGGGTCTCCCTACCCAGCTCAAACTTGTAGTGATCCTCCTGGCTCAGCCTCTCCAGCACTGGGATTACAGGTATGTGCCACCATGCCTGGTTTTGATGTGCCTGGTATTCGTATCAGGCAAGGCATGCAGTCCTGGGGATCGAACCCAGATCCTTGTGCTTGTCAGACAGGCTCTTAGACCACCGAGCTATCTCCCCAGCCTGAAATATGCAAGATAAACATACAAAACTCAATTTTATTTTCATATATTTAGCAATGCATGCCTACCGTAACATGTGATATCAAATACAATTGCTTAAAACATAAAAGCCACTTAGGGGTAAATTTAACAAAATGTCTTAGGCAGGCCACAGAGACCAGGTCCAGTCTCCAGAGCACTATGATGGCCCTACCCCCAGAGTGCGCTGAGAGGCTACTGAGACTGGGCGTGGCGTCGCGCACACATGCGCCTGTAATCCTAGCTCTTGAGAGGCTGAGAACAGGAGGATCACTACATGTCCGATCTGTGTAGTGAGATCCTGTACTAAATACATTTTAAAAAATTAACAAAATGAGCCTATGACTTGTTACCTGAGAACTACATAATTCTAATGAAATAAATCAAAGGAGATAAAAAGGACTGGAGAGATATGATTTCATCCACATGGTAAAGATATCAATTAATCCTCAACGCAATAAATACATCGATTTTCTGTAGGTGCGCAATTGTTCCTGGAAAGTACGGAGCAAGACCCTATCTCAAAATTATAAGTACAAAGGGACTAGAGATGTAGTTCAGTGGAAAGGCCCTGGGTTCAATCACCAGTCTCCTCTCTCTCTCTCTCTCTTTGTCTCTCTGTCTCTCTGTCTCTCTCTCTTTCTCTCTCTCTCTCTCTCTCTCTCTCTCTCACACACACACACACACACAAAATGAGTAAATTTGGGGATTTTTTTTGCATAAAATTTCTTTACTAACTACAGCACTGACTGTAATTAAACCACACTTTGAAAGATGCTCGAACTTGCAGTCCTCCTTCCTCAGCTTCCCAGAGTACTGAGATTACAGGTGTACACCATTGCACCTGGCTTGCTTTAAACCCATGGGAACCATGGCAAAAAGTACATAAGTGTTGTGATATTGCCAGTACAATTTGATGGCTTAGTTACTAAGTGACTAACAGGCAGGTAGTGTACACAGTGTGGATCCTCTGGGCAAAGGGATGACTCATGTCCTATACTAGGCAGTGGGGCTGGTATTAGACTTCATACTCTTAGAACAATACACAGGTTTTTTTTTAAACAGTGGTCTCATAAACTTTATTTATTTATATTATGGCCAGCTCAGCCTGCCTGGGGGGGGGGGAGCGGGCGCAGCATGTGGTGCCGGGGATTGAATTGCAATCTCTGTGGTTGCCTAAGATTGCCTAAACAGGTGCTTTAGACTACTGAGCTATCTCGCTGGCCCAAGAATGCAGTTTATTTATTTATTTATTTTTGTCTTTTTGAGGCAGGGTCTCACTATGCAGTTCAGGCTGGCCTTGAGCTCACTTTTGTAGCCCAGGCTGGTCTCGAACTTGCATTGATCCTCCTGCCTCAGCCTCCCAAGTGCTGGGATTACAGGCATGTGGCACAAAAACAGAAGAATCTTGAAGGTATTCCCTCTACTACCAGATGGGGGAGGCAGAATCCATGTATCTCACTCAGGAGCAGGGAGCAAGACAAATTAGTCCAGTTCTTCCGGGCCAGGTTAAGGACAGAGCCTGGGGAATTGAGAAACCTCAGCTTCAGGCTGGATAACTGCCTAAGTGAACAGGCTTTGGATATGTGTTCCTTCTCCAGCGTGGTTTTCTTCATCTTATAGCTTCTGGAAGCTGCTAATGTGGTCCAAGTTCAAAGATGCCAAACCACTTGGCACCTTCAGCTTCCAGCTGCCATGCGGGTTTCCCCCCATGGGAGAAAATGGGGCCAACTCCCCAACTCCTTCCACCTGGGCCAAATCATTCTGTGTTGGTTCCGACCCTCTGACATTCCCTGTGTGGAAACTGCTCAAAGATTCAGAACCACCCTGGTCACACAGAAAGCGCACACCAGGTTTAATTGGATGGGGAAGTCCAGGGATCCTTGGGTTTCCAGGTTACTGCAGCTGCCATAACAATATGACTAGAGCTGAGAAGTGGATGTCTCACAAAGCCCCATAGGCTGAAGGCTTTCTCTCTCACTCTGTTCATCATTAGGAGGTGGTGGAACCAAGAAGGGGGTGGAGCCTCAGAGAAGGAAGGCGGGTCCTTAATTTCATTCCTTGAAGGGGCTATTGGGGTTCTGTTCACCCTCTGCCTTTGCTTCCTGGCCACCACGAAGGGAGCAGATCTCCCTTCTTCTGCTACCCATCCCCACTATGATGTCCTGTGCTGCTTCAGTTCAGGTGGCTGAGCACTGCAACCCTTGAAGCTGTGAACCAGAACAAACCCTTTCTTCTCAAGTGATTATGTCCAGTATTTTGTCAGAGTAATGGAAAGTTAGGGGCTGGGGAGATAGCTCTGTGGCACAAGTGCCTGCCTGACAAGTGCAAGGTTGTGAGTTTGAACCTCAGTCCCGCAAAAAACAAACATACAAACTAACAAACCAGGAAAGCTGAGCACACAGATACCTAGCTGTGAACTAAAGGAACAGAGTTACCTTCACTGAGGCACTGGAAAGAGCCAGAATGTTCAATGAGGGATTACACATTCTACAAAGACCCCAGTTAAAGCCACAGTATTCCTCTCAGGACCTCTAAGGGACACCATAACCCTAATGCTGATGTGCTTCAGCACAGAAGTGCCCCATTAACCAAGGTCTCTTAGGATCATGTTAAAGTTGAAACTCTGGAAATCTAGGAATATTGTATTTGGGCTCATGGCTCTAACTCTTACAGACTATTATTTTCCTAAATAGAGGCTGACACGAGGTAGACCAATTGAAGACGAGGGGATTAAATCAAGAAGAGCACAAATGGTTGCACAAGGCGGTGACAACATAGCTGTATGGGAACGATCTTCAGCTCAAGACGCAAAGCTGCTTCCTCCTGCTGGCCCCTGGGGACTCAACATGCCCTGCCTGTTCCTGTACTGCTCCAGGACCTTTTATGCTGGTCTCCAAGGCAGCCAAGTGCAGTGACATTTTCTGCCTCCAAGAATGCAGTCTGCTTTCATTCTATGAAATTTTAAGAGCAGATACAATGAGGAACCCCAGGGAAACAAGCACCCGTAAAAGAACTCTCTAGTAAAAGTGGCTCATGAAAGTTGGTGTCACTTGGGACTGGGGCGATAACTCAGTGGCACAGCACCTGCCTGGCAAGTGCAAGGTCCTGTGTTTGACTCCTGGTTCAAAAAAAAAAAAAATAAAAAAAAATGGTGTAACGCTAGCAAACACAGGCAAGTCTGTGATCCTTCGTCACAGCTTGGGCTCTTTCTGTCCCTCCTGCACTCCTAGAACAAAGGGTCCTGGTGCTCTGTTCATGCAGAGGTCTCACCAGGCCAGAGATGTGGCCTGACCTTCTTATCATTGATTACTAAACACCTTTTGCAGAGAATAAGGAATCAGCCCCCAAATCCTGATGGACCCAGTGCATGCATGACACAGCATCCAGAGGAGAGGAGCCTGTGCCTGGGGGACCCCCCCCCCACTCTGCCTCTACACACCTGACTTGCTGCGCAACTTCCTGCCTGTCCCTGGGAGGGGAACCCCAAGGGCAGAAGGAAATAACATCTTCATGCTATCTTCCTTTCTCTTTACTTCTGTGTGAATGAAGACCTTCATTGTCTTTATTTCAGTGGAAAAGGATGAGCTGGTAAAAGCAAGAACTGCCCGTGTCACCCAGGGTTTTTACATTCAGGAACCCAGCTCTGGGGTGTCCATGAACAGGGCCTGCTGCCCACCCCAGCCTGCTGGGTCCCCAGAACTGCAGCTCTGGGCACTTGGGTTGTAGTTCAGTCTGGTGTCAGTGTGTGGTTTGGGTTCTGGGGATGGGGTGAGTGGATTAAACCGATGGTTAGAATCTTGTACAAACACTACGCACCCTGTCCTGGAGGCCTAGAACATTCTTTAATCACAGACAAAGACAGAGTCTCAACACTAGAAGACCTTAATGAGACCGTACAGTTCTGCTTCACTGACCTGGGGAAGGCAGATTTGTCCCCAGACAGTGACACTCATAAGTGGGCAGAACAGACTGTAGAGCTCAGATGAGCCTGTGGTGACAGTGGGGTTGGACAATGCTGTGTGCCAAAGGTTTTGAGAAGGGAGAGAGACAGGATTTGAACCCAGGGCTGCCTGAGCCTGGCCAGCAGGGTGTTGGTGTTGGTGGTCTACAGCTCAGCATCCAGCGTCACCCCCAAACATGCACACTGCTATGCTATCCCCCTGCTTTCTCCCCATTTACCTGACCCAGCAGTCCTGAGACACAGACTCATTCATAAGAGACACTGGCTTTTCCTTCCTCAGGGCCTCAGCCCCAGGCCCAGCCCTGACCGGCCAAAAGCACCTTCTCCCTGCTCCTGACCCCTGCCTCACCCCAAATTTTGCCGAGACAACACAGGAAATCACTGCCCAGAGGGATGTGTTCCACCATGGGAAGAGGTGACCAGGAAGGGAATTCTGTCTTAGTTACTTTTTACTCGTTGCTGGGACAAATATCCAACGCTTAAAATGAAGGAAGGAAAGGTTTATGTAGCTCACAGTTACTGGAGGTTTCAGTTCATATTCGACTGGCCCAAGGCTGAGTGGAACAGGGCAGAGAGCATCCAGTTCATAGCGATGGAACAGCAAGAATCGCAACAGAGGCAACTGACCAACCAGGGCGCAGAGAGCAACAACCAACCAACATCTATCTCTCTGTCTCTCTTTATACTACATTCAGGGTCTCTGCCTTAGCCTATCCACCTTAGGCCACACCAGTAATCCCAGCCATACTCAGACCGATAACCCCATCAGTACTAAAACACATAATCCCAATGGATCATGACTCAAATCTCAAACTCTAGAAGTCTCCACCCCATGATTGCATGAGGCTTTGGGGGGACAACTACACATAAACCATAACAGAGTCAGAAGTGCTCAGCCACACAGAAGCCAGCCCCACAGGGAGCCTTCTTCCATCCAGTGTGCCTGGGAGACCCCAGAGAGAAAGAAACAGGACACAAGGACTGGGGCTCTCAACAGGCACGAGGGAAGTTGTAGGGGGAACCTTTGGCCAGATGCTTGTGGTGCACCTGGGCATGTGTTCTGCTTCCTCACAAAAAGGTAAGATTCTTCATGGCCAGCTCTAGGACTCAGCCCAGACTGAAAGGTAGCTGCAGAAGTTTGCAAACGGGCTCTGTCCTGCAGCTTCCAGAGGGGGAACTGGAAGTGCAAGGGAGAAAGATAGGAAGGGACATTTCCTCACCCATGGAGAAAGGACAGGTGGGACTCTGGTCATTGTGCACTGACCTGCCTGTCATCTCACCTCTCCTGTCCAGCCTCCCAGGGCAGGAGGAGACCAGGATGCTCCACACAGACACACACACACACACACACACACACACACACACACACATGTCTGATCACACCCCTCCCCTGCTAGGATCTGGCCCTGGGCCAGGGTCCAGAGTCCAGAGCACGGAGTCCTGCAGAGCCACCAGGAGACCCGAGCCCATTGCTTCTGCTTTGCCTCTGTCTCTGCCTGGCCCCTGTGGGCTCTGCCTGGCTGACACAGTCATGGCCTTCACTCGGGCTTGCATCTAGTCTCTAATGTCCCCTCTGCTAGGAAGTTGTCCCCGAGCTCTTGAACCAAGCCAGGAGGCCACCGTGGACCTCTGGGCCTATGC
>PVKN010030270.1:0-12766 GCA_004027915.1 Capromys pilorides
GGGGAAAAGTTAGGCGGAAACAGGCAAGTGTGATCTCAACTGAACAGTTGGAAAACAGTCTAGGGGTGGTGTGGTGAAAAGCTAGTAGGTGGGGACAGGTGACAGAGGGCACAGGGGAGATGCAGGACTTCAACCCCAAGTGAGGATCATCAAAATCAGGTCATCCTGGTGAGGAGCTACATGGAGCCTCAGCTTTGTTTTTGAGTTTGAGGGACATTAAATCATTCTGGCCTCTGAGGTGTTACTTTACTTGGTATTCTGACTTTGTATTTTAACTTTATTTTCAATTTTTTATTATTTAAAAGAATATAAATAATAAAAAAGCCCTACAACATTAGAAACAATACTGAAATTCACCTTTAACTTTATTTTATACACATTTCTATTTTTAACATAGGTGGCAATATTGATCTCTATATTTAAATTTCCCATTAATTTTATATCTGCTATAATGTATTTACTTGTTATAATAATTAAATGAATATTATATTATAATACATACTCATGGATAATATTTTATATAGGCTATCAGACCAGGATGAAGAAGGCAAGACCATGAAGGAGTGCATCATGTCTGATCCCAACTTTTCCATGGTGGCAGTTCAGCGGGAAGATAGTGGAATAACCTGGGAGACCAGTTCAAGTAGATCTTCTACTCCACGGGTCTTCGAAGAGAACCAGTCTTCTGGAATATGTAGTTTGGAAGGATCAACTGTGAATTCTCCTCCAGGAAGTGTTTCCTTTACTGTGGATGAAGTTAAAAAGGTTAGGAAAAGAACTCGTAAGTCAAAGCACGGCTCACCACCATTGCATCAGAAAGGCAGCAAAAAAAGAAATTCTTTTGAACACCAAGATGTTCCATCAAACAAAAAAGACAAACCTTTAAGTTCAGAAAGTCAGGCAGGAAACATGGAGAAAGAGAAGTCATCTCTTGGCCTTTATGATAAAGCAAGAAAAAAGAAGACCACCTCAAATGTTCCCCCTATTACTGGAGCAATATACAAAGAACATAAACCGTTAGTGTTAAGGCCAGTCTACATAGGAACTGTGCAATATAAAATTAAGATGTTCAATTCAGTTAAAGAAGAATTAATTCCTCTGCAATTTTATGGAACATTGCCTAAGGGTTATGTCATTAAAGAAATACATTACAGGAAAGGGAAAGATGCATCTGTTAGTCTAGAACCAGATTTGGACACTCGTGGTTCCAACATAGTTTCCAAAACAAGTAATTTGGTCTCCCAAAGCACAGAAGATGATAAAATGGGAGAGTGTGGTCCCCCTTGGAGAGATGTGCTTTCCAAAGGATCAAAGTCTCTTAGCTCATTATTTGGTCATGAAGATAGAAAGAAAATTGATGTTGAGTCCTCCCTAAAAGCCACATCTGCAGCTGGGCACCTAACCTCCCATGGTGTGGCAGAACAAGCAACGCTGCTCAGACTGCCACAGACAGTGCCACAACAGTCAGGTGATGAGGCACAAGTTCATGAAATGGAGCCTTTCTCTTTCCCTCCTGAGGTATCAGCAACTGGGTTCCTTGAGAAAACAAAGGCAGAATCTGAGGCTGAGGCAGAGGCAGCTGTCAGTTCAGAGAGGGACTCTTCAGTTTCTTCAGCCTTGGTTGGTGAAGTTATGCAGGAAGTCATGCCTTCTGCCATGTCACTAGAGGCAGAGAAGAATTCACTGGGGACAGGCTCACTGGCTCAGTCACCACCTACCCAGGGAGACCTTGAGCCAGGCAAGGAGCTAGAACTGACTCCATTAGAAAGGATGGAGCCATCCTCTGGACATGTGACCCCCATTTATCCTGGTGTCCAAAGAGAGAAAGAGGAAACTGGGCTTGAGCCACATATTTCTCTTCCTGAGTCACTCACGTTCCAAGAACCAGAACAAGAAGTACTGGAAACTTCCTCACTAATAGCTGCTTCACCTGAACCTGAAGGTTCTGATTTAGAAGAAGAGATCATAGAACTTGGTTATCCAGAAAGCCCATTAGTTTCTAAGCAGCCTTCTCCATCACGGCTGTCCCCTGAGGTGCTGCATACAGAGGAGCCTGTGCCTACATTGCTGACAGTGGCAACACCTGAACATCTCACTTCATCTGAGAATAAAAGGAAGGAAGTTGAGTCTGTTTCTCCTGACTCTGCCTTTGTGTCAGAGTACTCAGTCCCTCAGGATTTGAATGATGAACTAGAGGAGCAAGAATTTGAGCCAGTTTCTCCGTCTAGCACGAAAGCCATATCTGAATGTGCAGTTTTTTCAGAGGGAGAGAATGAGGAGTTTGAGCCTTGCTCCCTGGATGTGGCCTCAGCATCTGAGAGCTCTCTCTCACCACCCACAGCTGAGAAGCCTTCTGGAGGCATGTCACAACTGTTTTCTGTCCCTTCAGAACACATGTTCTTTTCAGAAGTTGAAGCCTCAGAAAGTGGACATTACACACCAGATTCCACATCTGTTTCAGAAGATTCAGTTCCCTTGCATGAAGCACAAGAGTCATTGAAGAAAACAATTGACCACAAGACCCCATTAAAATCAGAAGAAGTTTCTGAACACGTGATTTTGTCGGAAGAGAAGAAAGAAGCTGGGTCACAGTATCCAGCTGTGGTTTCTGAGTCTCAGCATTCTCTTTTGCCATCGCTGATGGAGCAGACTTCTGAGTGCCAGAGCCCCCTCTCTCCTGCTGCTACCCTGCATCATGTGGTCCTCTCAGAAAAAGAGGACCTTCCAAGTAAGCCTCTTGCAGCAGATTCAAAATTAACTTCCAAATCTGCAGTTCCCCTAAATGCAACACAGAAATCCAAGAAGATAATTGATGAGATTCCCCAATTCAAATTAAAAGACGATTTTGAGCACATAATTCTGTCAGAAACAGAGAAGGAAGATGTTGGCCCAGGTTCCCCAGATGTGGCTCTGGCACCTGAACACTCTCTCCTACCTCACAAATCTGAGATGACTGCTGAGTACCAGGCTCCACCATTTCCAGGCACTCCCTCTGAACATGTGGTCCTATCAGAAGGAGAAACCACAGAAACAGAGCAGTATTTACCCTCTTCCACATCTGCTTCTGAGTTTTCAGTACCACCATATGCAAAACCAGAGTCCCAGGAAGAAGAAATTGTTCAAAGATCCCCTTCACATCTCAAAGGCACCTCATCACCCATAAATTTATCAGAACAAGAAGACATTGGACCCTTATCTCCAGATTCTGCATTTGCGTCAGAATTCTCATTTTCTCCCTACCCAACTCAGGAAATAGAAAAAAGAGAATTTGAATGTGTTTCCCCAGTGCGCTTAACCTCACCATCTGAACACATTGTTTTGTCAGATGAAGACACTGAAGATGTTGGACTTTTCTCCTCAGACTCAGCATCACAAGTTTCAGTCCCACCATACAGAGTTCCAGAAACAGAAATGAATGAAAGTGAGCCAGATTCTCTCTTAACAGCAAGGTCTGCATCAGGATTTTCATACTTGTCAGAAGCAGATGAGGAAGAGATTGGATCAACAGCTGTTACGCCCATCCCTGAATATTTCAATTCATCAGAAAAGCAAAAAGATGAGCCTTGTCCTGTCATGTCTACACCTGAAGACCTGAGCCTTCTATCCTCAGAGGACAAAGCAGACAGTGCAACAACTGCGCCAAATGTTGAAACATTCTCAACATCTGTATCAGAATATCTCATTTTGGCACAACATCAGAAAACTCAAGCACTTCCAAAGCCTGAGCCTAGAGATTTGGGTCCACCATTTTTAACAAATAGATCAGAGCAGGAAGAAATGAGAGCTAATTCATCAGCAGCTACAACTCATGCTGATTTAAACATACAATCATCCATGGCAAAGGAAGAAACCAAACCTCTTTTGCCTATGTCTCAACATTCAGTTTCACTTGATTCAGTCCATGCAACTAAGAAAGAACAGGAACCTAAGGCGTCACTCACTGTGGAAGGTGCAGATGAACATATGGCTTTGTCAAAAGTCAGAAAGGAAGAAACTGTGCTTGATTCTCAAGAAGCTATAGCACATGTGTCACAGGATCAAAAACTGGAGCCTCAGCCTCCAAATGTTCCAGGGTCTGGGATAAAATATTCAGTTTTGTCTGAGTTGGTAGATGAGCCAAAGAAGGATATCAAGCTCAATTTAGCTCCAACTGTGCCTTCTGAACCAGAACAGAGCATGTTGTCAAAGAATGAGCCTGAAGTAGTCAGAGCATACTCAATTCCAAAGGAAAGCTCTATACCTGGACCTGAGATTTTATCTGGAGTGAAAACCGAGGTGAAAGATGATTCCAAGCTAACAGAACAGCTTCATTCAACTTCATCCAGAGAAGAAAAGGAAGTTGAACGTGGTCCACCTGAACCAACATTTCCAGCTTTGTCAAAAGGAATAAAGAAAGAAATGGGGCCCAGCCCCTTGACACCCACATCTGTAACTAAATGTGATTCAAACTTGACCACATTAGTAAAAGACATCTCAACAGAACATCCAGTCTCAACAAAAGTAGGGAAGGATGAGTTCGGGAGTGGTTTACCTCTACTCTGCAAAGGTATAGGTGAGCATTCCATTCTTAAAGAAGAGGAAAAGGTAGCAATTACAAGTGCTTCTTCTCAAATTGAAACTTTTTCATCCAAAGATTTGGTTCCATCAGAAGAGGAGGAGGAAACCAAAACAGATTCACCTCCAAGTGTGTGCTCTATCTCAAAGCCTTCTATTTTGTCAAAGGTAGACATTGGAGAAGTGAAGCCTAGCTTGCCAGTAACCAAAATGTCATCTCTTCAGCATTCAGCTGTGTCTGAGGGAGTGAGGGAAGAAGATAAACAAGGTCCTTTGTTATCTGTGGCCCTTGACTCCACACATTTGGCTTCATCTCAGGAAAAGAATTTGGTTTCTGCCTCAGAATTATCAAAGCCTGAACCTATTCTTTCACTCAGGTTGGGGAGTTTGGGGGAGAAAGAAGAAACTAAACTTCTTTCATCACACACTGAAAACATAGTTCCAGGAGGCAAAAATGAAGTAATTACAAGTTCTTCCGAGTTTGAAAACTTAGCATCAGAAGACTTAGTCCCAACACTACCTACCTTTGGGGATGGTAAGAACAAACAAGCATGGGACACAGCTCCTACAGCTCATGGGGCTTTTCTGTTGGGAACACAAGATCTTGCTCCAGAAGAGCTGCTTTTGGAGTCGGAGAAGAAAGATAAACTGCATCAACTATCAGAATTATCGGAGGCTGGGTCAGAACTCACTGGTGGTTTGGGTAGACAGAGTACATCTGTGGACACTGAACCAGTAACATCTCTTATAATTGATACAGAGGGTTCTATTTTTGAGAAGGACCTGGCTAAGCTTTGGAGCAGAGGAGAAGAAAATAAAGCAAACAGGGAACTTAATGTGTCTGCTACAGAACCATTGAAGACTGCTTCTTCTGACCTCCACGGAGAACAAAAGAAGCCTGAAAAAATACTTTATTCGGATCAAGCTGTTGATTTGTCTGATAAGAGCAGCTCTTTTGAAGGTAAGCCAGATCTAAATATTAAACAATTTCCGTTCATGAAAGAGAACTTTCCTTGGGAACAATCACAGTTATTTGTGACAACTAAGCCTGCACAGCTAGAATTCTCAAGTCCCAGTGATCTGTTGATGCAGCAGCTCGAGTCTGTGCGATCAGATGAGGATCACACATTTGCAGTTGGGAAACAGGTTCTGCCCCAGGCTGTGGAAGAATCTGATTCTCCATTAGAAAAACCATCATCCATTGTTGGCATGTCTGGGGGTAATATAGAAACTCTATCTACTGAAACTTACTCTTTTGAAGAAATAAAGGAGGTCCAAGAACCAAAACCTCTAAGTCCAGCTGGAAATTTGGAAAGAAACACACAGGAGGGGTATATCTATCCTTTTATGGAGAGTGAAAGTTTTATGTTAGAGAGAACAAACACAGACTTTACCAGACCTTTCAAAGAAAGCCTCCAGGAAGAAGCTAAACTACCTTTTGAAGGGTCCACTCAGAAACCAGTGTCTGGCCCATCAACACAACCAAGGAATTTGAAAACTGCCCTCTCTCCTGTCAAAACACCCACTTTCCTGGTGGAAGCTGTGGAACCCACACTGTGCAGTGGGAAGGAAGCACAGAGGAGCACCCCTCCATTAGTTGGAGAGAAGCCACAAGAAGAATCAAAAATAGTTCCACCAAAGATTATAGATGAGGCTGTCAAGGGAAGGAAATCAGCATCTGAAGTGAAGATACACACCCAAACAATCCAGGCCAGAGAAGAACGTCAACCCTCAGAGACACCTGAAGTCAAACAACAACTGCATGAGAAACCAAAAGTGACTGAGCAAAGGCTTCTTGAGGAAAAGGGGAAGAAAGGACTTTCCTCTTTCAAATCATGGATGTCTAGTTTACTTTTTGGATCAAGCACCTCAGAAGATAAAGTTGCTGAAAAAGAAGATTTAGATATTCAGCAAAGTCTCTCTGTAGGAAAAGCAGTGACTGCAATAGAGCCTGAAACCCCTGCAGATTTTAATGCAACAAAGAAACAAGCTAATCATTCATTACCAGAGGTGTCTGGTGAAGATTATAGGAAGAATGAAATCCCAGGCTCTTCAGAGAAAATGGGTATAAACTTAGTTACTTCTGCTGATAGTGAGGAACATCTCAGAATTCAGCCGGATAAGAAATTGGTTATGGAGAAAACTGAAGATGTTCCTTCTCATGTTACTGAGAGTAAACAATACCAGAAGCCAGCAATAGCTCCTCCATCTAACTGGAATATTTCTATTCTTAAAAAAGAACCAAGTGGTGATCAAAAAGAAAAATCATGTTCACTGGACATGGTAGATAACATGTCACAACAGCTGAAGTCAGATTCATTCAATTTCATAAATAAAAATATCACGAAGGAATCAGAGAAGCCAGAGCCAACAATCTTACCAGTAGTAGACTCAAAAGGCAGTTTAATAGACCTTGGTGAGTGCAGATTAGAGAAAGAAATTCCAAAGCCTACTTCCTTGAAATTTTCTGAAGAGGAAGTAAAACTCAGGCTTGTCAGCCCAATGGAGCAGAAAGATAACTCAGAAACTGGATCATATACCTTAGCAGGAAAGAATGACCTGGCAGACAAGCAAGAAGTGATATCCCCCTTAGAGATTAGAGAAAGTAAAGAACTAGTGAAAGCACAAATGACACAAGAATGTAGACCTATTGAATTTGAAAAATCAGAAACTGCTGCTGCGCTAGAACACATGTATCCTAATAAAGACTATAGGGAAAGAGCCAAAATTATTGTTTGTTCTGAGGAGGAGAAAGGAGAAGAAGAAAAGCAGGCAGAGGTATTTCTGGAAGGAAAGAAGGAGCAGGAAAATCAGCCTTATTCTCTGAATGTGGCCAGGTCTATGCCTGAAGAGCCTGTCATCTCTTCTCTTCATTCTTTGGGTGAAACACAACCATTTTCATTAATTAAAACAACATCAGTTACTGAAAAACCAGAAAGTGTGCTTCCAGAGGCCCTCTCAGAAATCAAAGAAAGAATAGTGGTAAAAAGCCAACCATGTCTGTTAGAAGAAAGTGAAAGTTTTGTGAAGAAAACCAAGATTTTGTGCCCAGAGAATCTTCCTTTTCATGATGAAATTGATAAGCATCCTTTACCTTTGGAAGAAGATCTGATATTAGAAAAACCAAGCAGAGATATAGCAGGTCACAGAGAGGAAAGAGGGCAGTTCACAGTGTCACAGCTATCCACGGGTAGTTTAGTAGCCACAACAAAAGAAAGTATGAGGCAAGCATCTTCACATGAAGACCCTGATAGAACTATAGGTCTTCAGTCTGAGGATGCAAAGAGCCTAGAAGTGCCACCATATTTGCTATCATCTGTAAAATCACAAAGTCATATTCCAGGAGTTTGTCCAGAAGTTAACACAGAGAAGAAACATGATATGCCATCATTAGTATCGACTCCAGGTCATCCTACAGTCCACACCATTCAGACATCTGAAGATCACCCATCTGAGATGCTAGAGCAATCTGTTCTAACTTCAAAGCACCCACTGGAGACTATGGAAGATGCTCACATAAATGAACCAGTTTCTTCATCAGTGAGCAACTATGCTCAATTTATAATTAGTGCATCAAGGAGCACAGCTGATGATGTGGCTTCTACTATAGAAATATCCAAGGAGCCTGAAGATACATATGCAAGAGATGTAGAATCCATGGTGACTAGTAAACCAGCTGGCCTTTCACAAGACCAGAAGACTGCCTTCAGTATCATTTCCGAGGGCTGTGAGATACTGAACATTCATGCACCTGCCTTTCTTCCTTCAGTGGATGAAGAAGAAAGTGAACAAATGCAAGATAAGTTAGAATATTTAGAAAACAAAGCTTCATTTAAGACTATAGTCCTTCATGATGATAGTGAGGCAGCTGTTTGCCATAAAATGTTACAGAGTAAGATAGAAGATTCTGATGGAAAACTTACACCATTGAAGGAGAATGAAGAAAAAGGAACTCACGTTACAAAAGAGAAGCTATCTTTGGACTTGGACACTGGAGATTTAGTTTTCATTCAGCCCACAACTCCGAGTGAAGAGGATTACTTTGAAAAATATACTTTGATTGATTATAACATCTCCCCAAGTCCAGAAAAACAGGAAGTTCCATGGAAATTAACTACAAAAGAAGCTACAGAAGAAATGCTCACTTTTCCAGAAAGTTCACAGGAAAGTGCTCTAGAACATGTATATGACCTGATGAAATTAGATGAAAGTTTTTATGGCCCAGAAAAGGAGCACAATAAGTTATCTCAGCCAGAGATGCAAAAGTCTTTGGTTACTCAAAAACCAGCTGACAGAGATGCTTCAAAGAGTATAACTAAAGATGTGGACTCCAGGTTGCCTGGGATGCCTTTATTTGATTCAGAGGAAGAGGTTTTATCCAAAACCCAGATATTTCCAACCACTGTCAAAGCTGTTAATCCTGAACTCCTGCAGGAGCCACCTGCACTTGCATTTTTATATAAGGATCTGTATGAAGAGGCAGCTGGGGAGAAAAAGAAAGAAGAGGAGATAGCTTCTGACGGTGACAGTGTGAATTCTGAGGCATCATTTCCAAGCAGAAACTCTGACACTGATGATGGAACTGGAATATATTTTGAGAAGTATACACTCAGGGATGACATTCTCCATGACACATCTGAAACACAAAAGGGCCAAGGCCAAAGTCTAGAAGAAAAACTAGTTGGTAAGAATGATTCATATCAAATGATAGATTCAGAAGGAGAACTTTGGAGGAAATCTGGAGCTTCTCTTTGGGAAAAGAGTCTGGATGAACAGAAGGATGTTTACAGAGAAAAAGAAGCTGTAGGCCATGTGGATACCTCTGACGAAACAGTAGTTCAGGGGACAGTTCCCATTGTCGAGGAGATCAGTGCGGTTGCCCAGAAGTTAAGCTATGCAGTTCCATTTCAAGACAGCTGCAATGTTTTGGAGAGTGTTGCTGAAGTGAGCAGTCAAGGTCATGAAGCAGGAAACACAAGCCCAGAGGTCAGTCAGAATGTCCCAACACAAGTGTCCTTCACAGAAGAAGGATTTGCATCAGGTGCAGCTTATATTCCAGAAACATCACAGGAAGAACCTAAAATGTTGGTCCCACCTACACCAAGTGAAGAGTGCTTCCGAAACAGCCCTGTGCAGGATGAGTATGAGTTTGCTGAATCCCTGAATTACGAAGTAGTTAGTCAGGGCACTTTAGCAGATGAGCTGTGCTTAGAATCTGCACAGGAAGATGTGTTGCCTCAGGGGAAAGAGTCCTCTGAATACCTCAGAAAATGTGAATTTCTCACTGAGCCAGAACAGACTACGTCTGCTGACCAGAAGGAGTTGGGTAGAAAGCAGACAGAACAAGACCAATTGTCATCAGAATTAGTGAGCGAGAAGGCACAAAAGGAACCGAAAAAGTCCCAGATTGACACATACTGCTATACCTGCAAAAGCCTAATTTCTACAATGGACAAGGTGCTTGGCACCCACAAAGATCATGAGGTTTCAGCTCTTGACACAGCTATCACTGCTGTTAAGGCAAGTTAACTTTGAATCATAATATATAAATATATTTATATTTTTTAAAGAAAAACATATTTACTTTCAGTTTTTTGATTTAAAAAAATGACCAGTATTTGATACGTTCATCTTTATGGTGAATAGCCTGAAAGCAAACTGAGAATATTTCAAGAATTTAGTAGAGATTGGCCTGACAAATATTTATTGAGCATACATTATGTGTTGTGCATTTTTCTAGATCCTGGGGGATACCAAAAAAATAACATAGGATCATTGACTTTGGAGGGCTTATCATCTTATAGCAGGGACTCAACATAATAAAACTGCCATATAATTTTGGATTTAATAGTATATATTTAAATATAAAATGTGATATATTTTCTATCATCCGTAGTGTTGTTCTTTAAGATAATTACATATATCACATAGAGCAATTTTATTATAAGACATAAAATACTCAAGTAAGATTTTTAATTCTGATTTTTTTCTGCATTTCCTTTTTGCTTATAAAATTTATGTTATAAATGGAAACTCTACATTCTCTCTGGAATTGTCAATAGGACCCTGATCTCTATATAAAGTTAGTCATTGAGCATATCCTTATGTGTGTGGATATAAACTGTCCACCTCCCTAGGGATGCTGTGAGAAGCTAGCATTTAGGTTCCCATGCACCTTTTCAGTCACCTCCTGACTGGTCTCCCTGATCTTGTGTCTTTAATTCTTTTTCTCACTAGCACTCAGGGGTATCCTTGAAAATTAGCAAGCAACCAGAAGCATCGAGCATTTATGGTATGCCAGAGCAAGTGTGTTAAGTTCTTCATACACAGGGTGCCTTTTAACTCTCAAAACAACCCTGTCAAGTCAGTGCCTTCAAATTACAGATAATGAAATGAGCTCAGAGTAAGTGATTTGCTGCAGTTATGGAGGCCAGACTAGAACTGGCACGCAGGTCTATCAATGCCAGAACTCGTGGTTTTGCCTATATATTTAGATTTCATGGCTCAGTGTCTTGCTATTTATAGTAATTCCTAAAATTATCATTCAATTCAGTTACTATTAAATAATTTGTCAGGCTATTTTGATTAAATAACATAACAACTTAGTCTTAGAATTTTTTCTACTAAATTAATCCTTCTCAATTTATCTGATACTGGTTTCATTCCTCCTAGTGAAATTTTTTACCTGATAACATTTGGAAGCACTGGATGTGATGGCACATACCTATAGTCCCACCACTTGGGAGGCTGAGATAGGAAGATAGCCATGAATTCAAGGCCAGTGTGGGCTACATAGTGAGTTCTAGGCCACCCTGAACTGTGTAGTGAGACTGTTTCTCAAAAAAAATAAAATAAAATTAGGAGCAGAGCATAGACAAAAAAAATTTTTTTAAAAAAATTTTCTTTTAACATCTTTCATTTAAAGGACCAGCCAAATAGCTCAGCAGATTAAAGTGCCTGCAAGTAGGCGCAGGGGTCAGGGGTTCAATCCCCAGGCCTGCTATGCCAGCCCCGCCCCCAGGATGCTCTGAGATGGCAATTGAGACTGGGTGTGGTGGTGTGTACCTGTAATTTCAGCTCTTGAGAGGCTGTAAACAGGTGGATCACTACAAGTCCGATCTACTAGTGAGACCCTGAACACCCTATAGACTCTTCTCCCCCCCCCCAACCCCCGCCAAAAAATTCTTTTATTTATTTGTTACAAGGTCTTGCTCACAGCACAGACTTGTGATCCTCTTATCTCAGCCTCCCCAGTACTGGTATTACAGGGCATAATCCACCCTGTAATCACCACAGAACTAGCACGACATGTGTTACAGGGGATCTAACCTGGGTTCTTGCACTTGCTAAGCAGGTGCTTAGATTGCTGAGCCATCTCCCCAATCCCTAATAGGCAAACTTTTGTGAAAGTACAGATATTAATTGCATGAGCTCTAGTGAGAGGACTCATTCAGTGGGGTCACTGACCTCTACTGGACATTACTAGCTGAAAGAAGATTGGATTTTCCAACTTTCTTTATGGTTTATTTATGAGTTTTAGAAATGAAAAAATAACTATCTAACACTGTCCATTAACGTTTTTGAGACATAAAGAGAAGCATCTCCTGCCTTAAAAACTTCACTTTTTTTTTTTTTTAAAGCTTTTCTAAATGATGTGAACAGAAAGTAGAAACCAGTTGATTGAATCCAGGGGCACATGCTTGCACTTCATTAAGACAACTATGAAGACTAAAAGCTGATCAGTAACTTAAATCAGTTGAAAAAAGCTGTGCCTTGAGTATTCTCAAGCCTCTTGCAGAGGGTGTCTTGTACCTGTTTAGGGCCTGATGCTGCATTTATGATAACCTGAGTCCTCGATTTTCCTCCAGGCCCATCCCCACCCTGTTGGCTCATCTTCCCTTCCTTTATTCACACCTTCGCTTCCTTTTCAGTGCATACTGACCTCCTGGTGCCTGCAGGAGTGGAGCTGATAGTGAGAGTAAGAAGCAAGAGGAAATGGGAGGAAGGATTTGTAAGGTTCCCCAAATCAGGGCTGAGTGAGAGCTCAAGATGTGGGTGGATAGAGAGGGCTGTGGAAGGTGTTTCTAAGGCACAGCACTTAGCTCAGCCTTAGATGAGAGCCCTCCTAGCAATCCTATCTAGCAATATTCTGGAGAATATTCCAGAACTAGAGAATAAACAAGAAAACGTGCACATGTAAGAAGTGTCCAAG
>PVKN010030272.1:0-12768 GCA_004027915.1 Capromys pilorides
AAAAAGCCTCAACTCAATTTATTAGTTTACTCTGTTGGATAGTATTTTCTATAAAGGATAGTAAGAATTTTCTATACTGAACTTGTAGGTAGGATACATATCTGTCCTTCCAGAGTTCTTGTTACTCTTATGTTTTATCCTTCAGTTGTGAATTATGTTACAGTAGTCATTACTAATGCTTTCCTCTTCCCCTAATTCTAGACCCCCTTGTTGTGGCTGGGGCCTCACAAGAAGAGAGTTCAGTGTGCCAAGATGGGGGGTGTGTTGCCATAACAACCCATCCTGCCTGCCGACATACTCTTCTCTTTCCCAGGTTGGCCTCGCCTTGCCTGTCTTCCCTGGGTAGACACAGTGGCAGGTGGAGGTGGGCCACCCTTCCTCTTTCCTGCTTTAAATAGTGTGAACATTAAATGAGACTGGGCTGAGGGTTTTGGGAACCAAACAGGTCTTAGCATATGGTACCCAAAGGAAGTCTATAACACAACCCTCAAAACTCTCTCAGGTTTATCCTAAATTATACTGAGCATGGTGAGTGGTTGGTGTGGTAAGGGCTGGGAGATCTGTTTTCTGCTCTGTATGATGATATCCAACATTTTTTTTTTGCGTATTTTTCCTTAATACATATGTGCAGGTGCATGTAGTTTTGTAGGACAATTACTGTTAATGTGTACTTTGTAGTGTTATGTTGGGTTATGGTTGATATTTGGGTGTCCAAGATGTTGTTCTTGGGCTGGCAATAAAGCTCAGTGATCTAAAGTGCCTGTTTAGGCAAACTTAGGCAAGTGTAGGGAACGCAATTCGATTGAACTCTGGCACCACATGCTGTGCCAGCCCTGCCCTTAGGATGAGCTGAGCCGGCCACAAAAAAGAAAAAAAAACCCTGCTGTTCTTGGTAGGTACTTTTTAGGAATTATGCCTAGGTGTCATGAAACATGATCTTTAGGGTTTTTTTTTGAGATATAATGTTTCTGTAATAAACTTTGCCAGTGTTAAGTGCTGTTGTGATGTATTTTGACAAATCCATTTATAAACAACACAAGAAAAATATAAAATTTCAATCAATGCAGAGATCTTTGCACCTCCTTAGAGTCAGTCCCATGCCTCTAATCTGTTGTCTATATAATTTGTGTAATAGGCACTAATCATAAGTTTGCTAAATTAAACTCTTATGTATATGAATGTTTACTCATATTGGTAAATCTTGATGGTTACCATATGTTTCATTTTTTAAATATCTTTTGGAAATATTGCTAATGTAATGTCATTATTAATAGAAAGTGCAACTGTTAGCAATGTGGGGGTTAAAAAATTCATATCAGTTATGTTGTAAAAGGTTTTTGAGTGCCTTTGGGGGCTTGGTGTGCTTGGCTCTCTTGCCAGCATTTCTCCTTTATTGCTGCTGTAGAAGGAGACCGATTTTTGTAAATACATTTGTATGATGAATCCAGTTCCTTGGCAATTAAAAGTTCTGATCTGTGTGTGTGTGTGTGTGTGTGTGTGTGTGTGTGTGTGTGTGTTTATGGATGGGATAGGCATTGTAATTTGTCTTTTAAAGTGTTAGCTACATATACAGGACTGTATGGGCCTGGTACCTGAGATGTGAAAATTGATAAAGAATAAATGATTTTTTTTTAAGTCTTAAAGACCATAATGTTAATGTTGGGCTATAGTTTTAGGTATTATATATGCTGCCATGTTGGACTTCTGTGTGAATTTGGAAAATTATTTTACCTTTGAGGATAATTGGCAGTTGGCAGTATCAAGACTTTAGACCATGTGAACTCAAATATCATTTTGGTTCTAAACTACATAAGTTTTTTTGGTGTTCTTTTGTTCTTAAAATGGATGGGTAGCTGGGTGTGGTGGTGCACACCTGTAATCCCAGCGTTTGGGAGGCTGAGGCAGGAGGATCAGTGTGAGTTTGAGACCAGCCTGGACTACAAAAGTGAGCTGAAGACCAGCCTGAACTGCATAGCAAGACCCTGTCTTAAAAAGACAATGAATAAATAAATAAATAAATGGATGAGTTTTATTGATTATTATTAAATAACAGGTGAGTTTTATTGATTATTATTAAATAATCGATGAGTTTTGTGTATTATTATTAAACATAAAGTTTAATTTAACGAACTTATGAGGGTTGGGGAGATAGCTCAGTAGAGTAAAGTGCCTGCCTGGCAAATGCAGGGTCCTGAGTTCAATCCCTGGTACCAAGAAAAAAAAAAGATGTGTACACATTTGAATTATATAAGTGTAATCAGTGTAATACATACAAACAGATTCACACATTTCTTAAAAAATAATTTTAAATGAGAATGAAGGGAAAATCCCATAGTGATTGTGTTAGTCAGAAGCCAACTATAAATATAATTAAGATAATAAGTCATAAACATTTTAGATATTGCTTAATGTCCAAAGAAGCACTGAAGAACATAGGGAGCTAATGTCTTGCTATAGGTATCCTCACTACCAACAGAAAGGAAATCAAAAGGACAGAAAGAAAAGAAAATCAGCTTATGTTTTCTGCTGTTTTATCCCCTTCAAATTTAGAGAGTAACATGATCACTTAGCTTCACGAATACAGAGCTCTTCAATCCTTTGCAGTAACAAGGGCATATTTTAGTGTTGTCAGAACTTTTGTTTGCACCTGGTGTTACACTTGATCACTGAATAATTGAGTGATAATGACTGTTATTTTTAAACTGAAGCGTAACATCAGGGGAGGATGAGAAACACAAAACGCTCCACTTTGCAAAGCGGTTAGGGAAAGTATTTGTGTCAAGTATGATAGAATTGTTGAAAAGTACATACAGTTAGCTATCCAAACTCAGAACATGTCATTGTATGATATTTTTTCTGCAGCTCAAGAAATCAGACACCTTTCTTTATTTCATGAAGATTGAGAAATTCAAACAGAGAAAAATGACGAGACTTTAAATACCTTAAAACAGGGTTAGAAAACCATCCTATCTAGCTGTGCCCAATTATTCAGGACCAAGGACAAGGGCACAAATGGGCCTCTCCCCACTTAAAAAAAATTTTTTTTTTTTTAAAGGAACTTTCGTTGCTATACTTTCAAGTTCCTTGCTTGTTTCACTTGCTTATTTTGGAAATTTCCTATGAGATATCAAATATATAATGTGACAAAACAAAATAGACTCGAGCTCTGCTTTCACGGAACTTGTATTCTCTTGAGTCCTTTTATGAAGCCAGCTGTTACATATATAGTCTTCTGGGGCTTAGCTCTTCTTCCAAGTTAATTTCTATCTCCCATATAAATACCTCTTTTTTACATTCTCTTACCTACTGGTTTTTCACTATACTCACCTTCCTAAGATCTCCACAAACCTTCCTTTTCAGACTATATTGAACTTGCTAGGCCTGTTCTCATCTCTGCTTTTACATCCATATTGAGAAAACAATACAGGTACCTATTTTCCTTGTTTCATAAAAGCCTCTCCAATGAAGTATGCTGTGCACATGGTTTACCAGTTCATTTGGAGCGTTGCTAAAACTAGCTATGTGCAGCTCAATGTATAAGCATCACCCTTTTTTTTTTTTATAATTGAAATGATACCAGTAGGAAAGGAAGTAAAATATTTAATTCAAAAGGGTATCTATGTAGGCCTCAGTAACTTGTTAAACTTCTGTTTTGGGAGGCAGAGTCTGAGATTTTTCATTCCCAAGTGGGAAAACTAGGAGTTGGAATCTGGTAACCCTAAGTTTAACTCCACAATTGCCTTTTAGCCTTTGTGCCTCTGTTTACACTACTTAGTCTTTCTTTCTTTCCTTTTTTTTTTTTTTTTTTTTTTTTTTTTTTTTTTTTTTTTTTTTTTTTTTTTTTTTTTTTTTTTTTTGTATTTTAGAGAAGGGTCTACAGAGTGTTCAGAGTCTCACTACTAGATTGGACTCTAGTGATCCACCTGTTTACAGCCTCCCAAGAGCAGGGATTACAGGCACATACCACCACGCTCAATCTCAATTGCTGTCTCAGTTTGCCCCAGGGGCAGGGCTGGCACGGCAGGGGCCAGGGGGCATGGCAGGCCCCAGGATCGAACCCCTGGCCCCTGTACCTGCTTGAAGGTGCTGTAATCTGCTGAGCTATTTGGCTGGCCCTTACTTAACATTTCTGATGTCTTCAGAAATAAGGAGATAATGATATCAATATCAAGTTCATTGTAAGAATTAATAGCCTATAAAGCATCTAGAATAGTTTATATAATTTTTGCTCTTTTTTCTGTGGTTGTAATTAATATTTATTGAACAAAACTTACAATAAATTTTTTCTATGAAACTTTTTAACTTTTCTAAATGATAGTTACCAGGAAAGCGGAGGCCCATGTTCATTGTATCTCAGACATGTCAGTGGAAAAATTTTGGGAAACTTGCAGGAGAATAGTTTCATGTAGGATTACTATTATTCATTAAACTCACTGAAGAATAACATGTGATATGGCATAGATCATCAATGTATAGCTGTAAGAAGTTTTATAGTCTAGGTCTGACCAGATAGCTCAGCTGATGCAGCAACCCGGCTTTGATCCCTAGCATGCCATGCTAGCCCTGCCCCCAGGGGGCACTGAGACAGTACCTGAGAGTGGGCATGGTGGTACACACCTGTAATCCCAGCACTTGGGAGGCTGGAAATAGGAGGATCACTACAAGTCCAATCTCTGTAGTGAGACCTTATAGACCCTGTACTAAAACATACACACAGAGACAAAAATAATTTTTACAGTCATTTGTGTTAGTAAAACATAGCATCTCAGTAATGAACTTCTCCTTATTTTGTTTATTTATTTATTGTACTGGAGATTGAACTCAGAATCCTACTCTTGACAGGCAGGTGCTTATTCTATTGAGCTATCTCCTTGGCCTTCTATTTCCCCTTATTTTAAAAGTTCTACGTTGTATAGTTTTCAATTTTAAATATTCCTCCCCAACCCCGTATTGGGGATCAAATTCAGGATCTTGCCCTTGCCAGGCAGGGACTTATGCTGCTAAGCTCCCAGTCCTACAGTTTTTAGTTTTCCACTGGTCATTCTATCCCTATTCTGTTTTTTTTCTCCAGTACTAGGGTTTGAACTCAGAACCCTGCACTTGCCAGGCAAGCTCTTATTCTACAGAGCTATCTTCCCAGCCCTCTGTCCTTATTTTAAGTTCTGATTTTGCTCTGTAAACGTTTAGTTTTAGAAGTCCAATGAACCATTACAGCTAAGCCATGGCACTTTTATTTGGCAAGAAAGTTAACACTGGTTGTGCCCTGTAGGATTGTAGACACGTTCTCAGTTGTGGGCTGTGTGTGTAGTTCCCTGTTTTAATAATAATAAAGGTATCAGTGTATTTTTAATTTCCATGCTATCTGTGTTTGTGTGGTATTAACTCCTGCTGCCACCTTTGCAGCAGTTCCAGTTGCATGACTGTTTAGGCAGCGTGAACCTGGTTCTGTGCGTTGAACATATAAGGAAGAAACCGCCGCATTCCCTGTGATGAGTGGACCTTTCGTCTCCAGAGGCAACACTGTATTACCTGTTCCCTAAAAGATACTGTACTGACAGAGAGGGCAGGAGTTAAAAATGGAGAACCAGTTGTCCTTCCCCAGCAGGTGGCCTCAATGTTGTTTGAGCATGGTTGTCACTTGCTCAGCTTTTTTCTTATGCCTACCAAAGAATCACTTGCTATTTACATTATGGCCACTTTTGCTTGCACCTCGATCCTCGATCCTCGCTCTGGAGAACAGTGTGATTTTGTGTAAGTTAAAGCGCTGGAAAAAGAAAATTTACTAACTTGTGTATGTGGGGAATGGTATTATTTATTTACTTATTTTTGTTTACATTGCCCGTGGTCTCTAGGAACTCTTTCTTCTAATTTTCCTCTTAACACTCTCTGGCCTTTACTTTGTTTAAAGCATTTTGATTCCTCTCTTCCTTTACTTCTGTCTGTCCATCCGTCTTCCTTTGTGGTTTCTGCTTCTGCTTTTGTTTTTGTTCCAACTTTCCAGGCCTATTCCTAACTCAGCATTTTCCTACTTGTTCTTTCTCCTACCGGGTATACTTTTGCCAGCTCCTTGTAAGGTCAGCTCTTTATCATTTATGCTTCAACTCAGAAATGTCACCTGTGCTGGGAAGCCTTTCCTGTTCAGTTTTTTGAAAGTACCTTACCCTGAAAAGCATTGGAAGCCATGTAATCTTATTTTTCATCTGAAATGATTTGCTATCATCTGTCTTTGTTCCCGCTCCCTGGGATGTGCCTCACCCTTTTTTCATTGCTTGCTACAGGGTTCTTATGGCATAGATAGGTGTACGGAGCAGCAGTGGTATTTGCGGTAAATAAGAAACAGAGGCTCATGCTGGTTCAACATTCTTAAAGTTCTTGGCAATAGAGCATTTTGGGTTGCAATTATTTTAAGTAGGTTGTACACTCAATCCATCAACTTTCTAGTTTTTCCTTCAAAAACTTACCAGAACTCTGGCAACCGTTTCTGGGACAAATTTTCCACCTTTTGAATCAGCTAAAGCCAATCAACTTTATTTATGTGTCTTTTCTAGCAACTGCCCAGATTCCGAGGGTGTGCAAATACAAATTGTCTTGTGTTTCCATGGTCTTATCTGATAGATGAGCCACCAAATGCATTCCAAGAGAAGCATTCCAAGAGAAGCCACAGGGACTGTTCCTCACACATAGTGTGGAAAGCAGAGAGGACAGGAACTACCACTTTTAAAACTGGAGAATGTAGCTTGAACTTGGGGCAACATCTGATTCCAAGTGTGCTACTCCCCTGTGTAGAGCTGCCTTTCACAGGGTTCTGATTTTTTCCAGTTGGGTATTATTTTTGCTATTTGAAATTGTGGAGGCTCACATGCTTTAACATGGCAAGAACAATTTTTAACATACCATTACTTTTCAACTCATTTACAATTTGGACTAATGCTTCTCAGCTTCTTGGGATCTTGAGACTCATGCTTCATGTTTCCTTACCTTTGTGGACCAGCTTGGCAGAGTTTCCTGTGTGCATTCCTTCCTCTGAGCACACATCACATAACAGTGAAAACACCAGCCTGTACTTTGAAAAGTAGAGAAGGGAGCATCTGAATATAGGAATACTTGCCACCTACAGAAATATATTTTTAAAATTTTAATATCTTCTTTATATTCACTCTCCTTTTGTATTTCAACTGCTTTTGGAGAGTGTACTTTACTGTGTCTTTTATCACATCCTGAATGTCACAGATTTTCTAAGACATACTTGTTCTCATTAATTAAAACTTGTGTTCTCGTGTTGATGCTTAGGTGGTCTCAGCAGGACCTGTCTGGGAGCCCTTGAAGCTCCCTCCTTGGTCTTGTCAGTATGACCTCCAGGCATTCCTGGAAACACTTGTTTTCTGACACCACAGAAATTCCACTTAATCTGGTTTTTCTTCATCTTTACCCATGGGATTAACTTTTTTTTTTGTCTTTTTTTGAGACAGGGTCTCGCTATGCAGTTCAGGCTGGCCTTGAGCTCACTTTTGTAGCCCAGGCTGGTCTTGAACTCGCACTGATCCTTCTGCCTCAGCCTCCCAAGTGCTGGGATGACAGGTATGCGCTTCCATGCCTGTCTTAGCTGTTCTCCTCAGAACTATGGTTTCTTTTAGTAGAGAACAGAATGAGGGTCAAAAATTTGAGTGCTAGGAGTTCTGTTAAGCTATGCTGTTCACTGGCTTGTAGAGGGAAGAAATGCCTTGCAGCTTCAGGCCAGGGAAGAAGCTAGGAAAACGCATGTACATGCACACGCACACACATTTGGTTATGAACTCAAAGAGCTATTCCAAATTTAGATCCAACAGTATTGACTCCATTTTTATTCTGTCCTTATAACTTTTCTCTCTCTCTCTCTCTCTCTGTCTCTCTCTCTCTCACCAGGCAGGTGCTTATGCCAGCCCCGATACAATTTTTAAACGTACTTTCTGTTTTTAAGGCCCTAGCCCTAAGTATTGCTTTTATTTCTCTCTCATCTTTAATTTTCATTTTATCCATTGCCTTACTATATTCACCTTTTTGGTACCAATATTTTAGACTTATCCATGGTTGTCATAAGAGAAAGGGGAAAGCAAATCAAATACCTGCCTTTAATCTTGTAAGTAGCATCATTTATACTGAAGCTGTCTCTTAGACAGATCCCTTGAAAATGTAGCAAATAGTTTTGCAGATACAAGGAAAATGGCCAGGTTTCAAGATGTTAGAAATCTTCTACCTAGAAGCTCAATCCTCACTATTGCACGTAGCAAAGATCTCTGGCTTCTGGGAGAAGATAGGATTGGGGAGACTTCAGGGAGTCATTTCTCAAATACAGTGAGTGACTTTCCATTGTAATGCTCTGTTGAGACCATTGTTATGGATATTAAACTTTGGGCTTCTAATTCTAATTTAAAGGTTAATTGCATTAGTAGGACTGCTAATGATAAGGTGTGTTTTATATGTAAGTTGGTTATACTGAAGGTCTGTTTTAACTATTACCTAGCAGGTAATGTATTTGTGTGTGCATTTAAGCATTGTGTATGCATGAAGGCCCCCTCCCCCACCTGTGTGTGTGTGTGTGTATGTGTGTGTGTGTGCGCGCGCATGCGTACACATACATATACACACACACATATTAGGACACATTGCATCATGTGGAGGAATTGGGAGTGGGCGTGTGTGATTGGCAAGTGTGAAATTGAATTTAATATGAGATTCTGTGTCTTAGGTAAAATATTTGAGAGAATGTTGATAGCAAAAAACTGTCTAGCTTTGGAAAAAACGGCTTATGTGTTTTGGGAGCAAGAGGTCTGAATGTTAGAATTTCATTTAAATGGCAAAACACTTAGAGCTACACTGAAGAATTTAGGTTTAGTGGGAAAACTTTAATTTGCCTATAACATGAGGTACAAGTTATTAATTGCACTAAAGATAACATGCTAATTAAAAGGTTCATGTATAGTTGTCAGAGGTTAACAGTGCACATTGACAGACTTAGCATAGAAACTAATTATATTATGTTCTCTAAAAGGACTATTTTTACCCAGGAATGGAAATACCTTATTATAGCACTATTTTTTCTTAGCTTGGAGAAAAGTCTTTTAGATGTTCTTTGTAATGAAGCTGCAATGATAAGCATTCAAGCTGATGATGAAGCTGTGTAAATAGCTTTGCTTGCAACATTAGCTTCCAGCGTAGTTTGAGATAATTCCAAATAAATGTTTACTCAAATTCACAGCATAGAAAAAAATATACACAAAGCAGCATCTTCCTAAACTTTCTTTTCCTGGGCTGAAAAAAAATTCCAAATGACCAAAACTTTTAGAAATACTCTAATGTTCCTTTTTAAATGCATTATCAACAATAATCATTAGCAGCTGGGGAGATAGCTTGGTAAAATAAATGCTTGCCTGGCAAGCACAAGGGCCTGAGTTCAAGTCCCAGTTCCAAAAAAAAAAAAAAAAAAATCATTGTATGCCAAGAACTGAACTTACGTGGTATTTTTATTGTTTTTACTTCTGTGTTTAAATTATGAAATGTATTTTATATCTGAAAGTATCATTAATGAGTTTGCTTAAAGAAGAATTAAATAATCACCTGATTTCCCCATATTCAACGGAATGGAAACTTTTCAATCTGTTTGAATGACTTTGAGTTGCAAACTGACCTTCTCTAGAGATATTTGCCTAAATTTTGCTTTATCCTTCCTGTTTTTTAAACCTTTACCAAGGATCTATATATGTTTCAATACTTTAGTTTTGCAGAGCAGTTGCTGGCATTTTGTTCTCATGAACAATACTTCCGCTGACAATTTTGCATATGTACTTGACATACCTGTGCAGGAGGTTTTGCCCATCTTTACTTAGGAGTAAAATGCTTCAGCTCTTTAGGGTATGTGCTTGCCCCGAGAATGTTGAATTTTGTTCAAGAGGGATTGCACTAATTTGTACTCTCACCTGGGATGTATATGTGTTACACATTTCTTCCAAATTGACTTTCATGATAAAAATTCCCAGATATTTGTATGATTACCTCTAGTACCAAGGGAGCATTTTCTTATACATTAGAAACTGTTCTGCTCTACTACCATAAATCTTTGCTAACAATGCTTAGTCATAATGCGCAGACATATTTCAGTAACCAACTTCCAGTTATTCATGTTGTCTTGTTGTACAGGCTTGAAAGCTTCATCAAGAGATAGTGCAAGGGCTGGCCAAATAGCTCAGTGGTTAAAGCACCTGCAAGCAGGTGCGGGGGCTGGGGGTTCAAATCCCCAGGCCTACTGTGCCCTTCCCCCGGGTTGCTCTGAGACCTCAGTTGAGACTGGGCGTGGTGGCACATGCCTGTAATCCCAGCTCTTGGGAGGCTGTAAACAGGGGAATCACTGTGGGTCTGATCTAGTAGTGAGACCCTGAACACCCTGTAGACCCTTCCCTAAGATACAAAAAGAAAAAAAAAAAAAGGAATAGCGCAGCACTGTTGTTTACATTCTTTTCTTCCTGGGCATTCTTCTGCCACCTAACATAACGTAAAGCCATTATTGATCTTTGAAAATATGATTTAGAAGTACCACCAATGAAAGAAAGAAAGGAGAATTTTAGTCTGAGTAAAACATATTAAGATCTGAAAAATATGGAAAAAATATTTCATGCGTTTTATTTCTCAGTATATGACTTCTGGATGAATGGGTACCTTGGGTTATTCTTGCCATTCCTTTAGTTGATTAATACAGACATAGTGAGTGTATATATATCATGCTCCCTAAAATAGTTTTGAACCAGTACTGCTTGCCTGTTGTCTAGTTTGCTTAAGGAGACATATACAAATAATTAACAAGTGTGTTCAAATGAAGACTCAGCGATTCCTGTAGGATTTGCCTTCATAGAAGCACACCTGCTGGCTGGAGATGGAGAACTCATATTCTTCAGTGTCACATACCTGCAGTAATTCTTTGTTTTTTTTTCTTTAATGAGCAGAACATATTTATTGAGGGAAAGAAAGCTCCTGTCTGAGAGAGAGGGACCGGAAGGGGTTCCCGAGTAGGTGTCTCCCCCTGCAGTAATTCTTTCAAAGCTTTAATTTTTTTTATTGCAGTCCTTGCTTTTTTTTTTTTTTTTAACATGGTATCTCTACAAAAGTTCAAGTTCCCTCCCCATTTTCCTGTAGTAAAATGAACAATTCAGAAAACCATCAAAGTCATTCTGTAACTCTGCAGAATTTTTTTTAACTATGTACTACAGATATCCATGAACCCCAGTTTGAAATGTGAGATGTTACACATTTTAACATTCCATGTGAGCTACATGGGTATTTTCATCTTGTGAGTTAGGGGCTGCTGGACGGGAAATTTGGAGCAGTTTAAGCAGATCCACATGTCTGTAGGTGACTCTAATCATCGTTTTCAGCTGCTTCAAGCCACAAGCCTCCATGGTGACGTCCGTTGAGAATTTGGCAACGCAGTGCATTATCAATGCTAGTGCTTCTTGGATGAAGTGGATATAGAAGGACATTCTAAGGAGAGTCCCAGGTTCTAAGAAAGAGAACGTTAATGTATAATTTAAAAATGTTTTTAATCTTTAAAATGGTTATAGGTAGTATCTCATCAAAAGAGGCCTTCTGACATTTTCTCCATCACTCTACTCCTATGGAGGGATCTTTTGGCCTACACTTTGCCTGGGGCTTTTGAAGCTGACAAGAAATCTGTGATCTTAGGGCTGGCTTCTAAGACGCTGTGGTTATGTTGCTGCTGACAAGCACTATTTCTTGAAAGAAAGGGCCAGGAATCCCTAAGACCCTTGCCAGGCCTTTCAAAACCTCCAGCCTCTAGTCCAGTGTGGCCCATCGCGTGGTGGGTGTGTCAAAAAAATGGCACCAGTTGACTGTGTGTTTCAGCTTCTCACTTGGGAGAGGTTATCCACCATGTTACTCCTTCCTGTTTCTTCAACTTCAGCTTGCCTGTACCAATTGGAGAAAGTGTTCCTTTTTTTTTTTTTTAATCAGTGTGGCTTATTCTTTTCTTTTGGTACCTAGACATGTGTTACCCTGGGAAGTGAAAATTTTGATGTTTTGCTGTGCTTCACGTGCAAGCCCAATAAGACTTAGTTATCAGTGCATTGTTTTTAGAATGAACAGAGTGTGAATCACACCACTCCCAGAATTTTTGGGTGTAGCTTTCAAGATTGACATTGAGACTTTTCTTTTGTTATGACTGTAATTTTGTAGACCTGTCAATGTAGGGCTTTACTTGGCTTAGATAAAAACCAAAATTCTTTTAGAGACCTTTCGTTCTCCTTCTGTATGAAATTATTGGGTAGTCACATGTGGTTTTGACTTCTTGTAATCTCTGCAGGGAATTTGGGGGTAATCCATTAGGCCATTCTCTGGAAACCAAAGCAGTTAGTGATTTTTTTGGGCAAATCCATTCATCAGCTTCATAAAAACCCAACCTGGTTATATTATCTAGCTTAATCTGTAATTATTCCTGTGCTTCCAGATTGTCAATCAGTTTGTTTAATGCATAGTTGGGAGACTGGCATTGAGAGGTTTTTTTTCTTCATAACCAAAGAAACAAGTACACAAATAATTGCTCTGAAGAAATGGATTAGCTCGGTGATTGCTTTTATTGGATGAGAAGTTAATAAAATCTGAACTGAGTGACACAGGTTACTCACTCAGTGATTTCATTTGATTGCTCTGTTTTTAAGTGTATCAGAAGGTTCAGAGATTTCTAGGCAGGTCTTTATTTCCGCATAGTTCCTTTTTTTAATGGGT
>PVKN010030273.1:0-12767 GCA_004027915.1 Capromys pilorides
TTTTGGTAGGGGTATGGGGATTGAACTCAATATTTTTTTTTGCCCTAAGTCACATTCCCAACTCTTCTTAAATTTTTTGAGACAGAGTTTCACTGGGTTGGCCAGGCTGAGTTTAATCTTTCAGTCGTCTTGCCTCACCCTAAGTGCTAAGATAACAGGTATGTACCACTTTGTTTATTAAACATTTTAAATGGAGGGGCTTACTGAAAATAGAAGAACTAAGAAGCTGAAAATATAGTTCTTTAATAGTTGTTCCTCCTGGGCTGGTGAGATGGCTCAGTGGTCTAAAGCACCTGCTTAGGCAACCACAGGGACCGCGGTTTGATCCCTGGCACCACCTGCTGCTCCAGTCTCACCCCCAGGCCAGGCTGAGCTGGCCATTAAATAAATAGCCGGCCAATAAATAAATAAATTTTAGAAAGGTAATTTTCCTCCTTAGTTGCTAGACTCTGTAGCCAATATAAAACTTTAGGGAGAACAATGATTTTTAAGAATTCTCCTAAAAGAGAAATACTCTGTAGATGTCAGGTTTAGCTGATCAGAACATTACCTGGTACAGTGTGAGAACAAGGAAAGGTAGCAGAGTGACCTAAACTTTTTGCCCTGGTTAGTGAAGCTCACATCTGGCTCTTCAGGCTTAAGGGTGAGTGTTTTTTGCTCTGTGAGAACTATTTCTTTGAGTTAAATTGTGAGAAGACAATGACTTATAACTATAGAAAGTTCTCTCTCCCTCTTCCCCTCAACACAACTCATGATAGCCGTCAGTTGTTGGACTTTTATTTGTTAGGCACCTTTATAAGTGATAAACTGAAGTGCTGAAATATTGCGGGAACTGCAGGTATGCCTGTAATCCCCTTATGTAAACTTGTGGGTTTTTAAGAATTACACATTTATGTTTGTAAATATGTGTTGGTAATGTTGGTACATCTTTATCTGGCACAAGCTCCCTGTAGGCTACTCAGCTTTTCTCCTTTTTCTGCTTGTTCACTTTAGTTTGCATAATTCTTAGCACCAAGTACTTTGCTTACAAGATGCAAGTGTAACCAACTTGCATTGTTTTGTTTTATGCTGCTGGGGACATGTTTGAAGCAAACCTTGTGTTTATTTGCAGGAAACTTCTGTTTTCTTAGTCCTTAATCCCCCACTTCCCAACAGGGGATCCCTTGCCCCCATTTTGAGACATTGCCTTGCTAAGTTGATGGAACTATTCTGGCTGCACTTAACACTTGTCCTGCTGCCTCAGCCTTTCTGGGAGTATAGTCATGTGTCACTACAACTACATAATTTGCTATTTTTTTCTTTTTGAGTGTTTTTTGTTTTTTTATTTTTATTTTTATTTTTTTTTAGAAAGGGTCTCATGTAGTTTAGGCTAACGCTGGATTCACAGTATAGCCAAAGCTGACCTTCAGCTTGCAGTGATCGTCTTGCCTCAGCCTCCTGAGTGCTGGGGTGGGCGGCCATGCCTGACTTTATTTTTTCATTGTCACCAGGTTACCGATATTTTTATTGTCTGCCACTAAAGCAAGTCGCACTTCATATGTCAAATCTTTAAAAAGTTTACTTCTGTAGCATATACTCCCGTTATCTTTCAGTTTTAACTGTGGAAACATAATGCTGATTTTACAGTCAGTGCCAATCTGCCTCTTGTTTTTCAGCATTCTACTCAGATTGTCATCATCTCCTTTTGCCTTCAGATGTCTTTGGACATTAAATTGCTTGGCCACTCTTGTGTAATGGCCACACTTCAGTTGAAATCCTGATCGTGAGGACCTAGCTTTTAAAATAGGTGTTAGAGTTCAGCACTTTCTGCTGCATTATGCCATAGATGAATAATGAAATCACGCCACATTGGCATTAGAGTTCTTATTTTAGATGTCATTTAGATTAATATTTATGATCCTGCTATTTTGGACAACATTTCAGAGCACAGATAATCATTAGAAAAGTGTTTCCTAGATTACAGCAAAAAGAGTTGCCCTCCACTGTTGTGGACTCATTCACCTTACAGTGTGCTTACCAGTGATTGTATGCTTTTGTGTTTAGTGCTTACATCAGACTCAAAAACTGTAGCCGAAGCCTTTAACCTGGCGTCACCATTTTCTCAAAGCCTGTCTAGGGACAGCTCGGGTTTCCAGTTGCAGACTTGAGCAGTGTGTGGGACTCAGCCAGGCCAGCTTCCCACCTGGCACAAGCTTGTGTCATGTAAACTGCGTTACTGCCGAACACCTGAGATAATGATGTTGTGTTTTAGTTATAATTTATTATACTTAGAGATATGTAATACTTTGTAGAATATCATTTGGGTCGAATTATATATAAAGGCCATAAAAATGTGTAACATTTATGTGTGCTCATTTGTGCAACGTTGGCTTTGAAAGGTCATTCATGAGAAATTGGTGGAATGTTCTTGGGTTCTTCAAAGCTGTTATAATGTTACTTCTGTTCACTTTAGAAAGGAGATTTGTTAAGCAGCTATTTGGTATTTTTTAAGATTATTTTTCTACAGAGTTGTGTAATGTGAACTTCTAGACGTATATAGCGTTAGATACTGTGAATCTGTTTCCATTTAGTATATTATGTTCTTAAATTGTTGAGATCCATGTTCTAGTGAATAATTCATCCCTTGTTTGTGAACATATATGTTTGCACACACAGGGTCAAGACTAAGCTGCCTTTGCTAACGATACTTACAGATTAGGAGCTAGCTATGTTTGTAATCTGCACTTCAAAGATACAGGAACCACAAGCTCTCCCCTTGCCAAAAGCAAAATGTACAGTGTTTACAAATGTCGGGAAGTTTGCACTGCCATAGGGAATGGTTACTTTGCTGAGATTTCTCAGATTGATAAGTAGACAGAGCTGCAGTTTCACAAAGGAGGAAAAATATTTGGCACCCTATGGTTAATCTGGAAATGATTATCTGAGTGGTTAAAGCAGCTTTGTAGTTTGAAGGCAGTGTTTTTCTGATTGGTTTGAGACATTCTTTCTGTTGGCCGAGTTCTCCTTTTTATCTACCATGGCTGTACCTGTATTACTCCTTTTCAGAAGTCACTATATGTCCAATCCTGTAGGAGAAGGTTGCATAAACATTTTGAGGTGGGCTCATATAATGAACATGCAGTCCAGGGAATGCCAACAGTTAACACCAAACCTACAGTTGTGTTTGTTGAGCTTTATCAGTAGTCTTTTGAATGACTGGAAATGTTACAGAGAAAGTGGCGGGTGTCTAGGAGGTGGCAGTATTTCTTGGTAGTTTGCCGAGTTCCACCTGCAGATGGTTATACCTGTATGTAGGGTCTTCATATAATGTCTTCTGGGAGTACAGCATGGCTGGTAAGACCCCCACCGCCACCCCCACCCCATTTCTTAAAATAAGAGATTAAAGGTAGAGATACCTTAAAAGTGACAGCACAGTCAGCAGTTGCTTTCTTAAACAGTTGCTGTGACTTGGCACATGCCTCATTGAAAATTAACATTGCCATTACACCACTTGGGAATTTATCAGAGCATTTAATTTCTTATCTAGAGGTGTTACTGTACTTAAAAACCAGTAAGTACTTTGATGTCAACCGATATTTTGCCTTCCTCCTTTACTTTTCCTTTTATGTCCTCTTAGTTCAGAGTATTTCTAGGAATTTTTTTGTTGTTTTAGTTTTGGGATTTTTGAGATATGACTATATTGTCCAGCCTGCCTTGAATTTAGTGTGTAGTACATGTTGGCTTTAAATTTGTAATCCTACTGCCTCCCCCCTCAGGTGCTGGGATTACAGGTGTGTGCAATCATGTGTGCTCCAGCTGAGGACTTGTGTCAGTTTTTCTCATTTGAAAAATCAGCATCCACATCTGCCCTTTCTACCTCATAGTTTATTACAGAGATGAGCAACTTTAAGACCTGTAATTGCCTTGAATAAGGTACAAGAACCTGTTCTACTCTTGGTAAAGCAAGCTCTGGGGTGAATGTTCAGAGTCCCTTGTATCCTGGATACTGAGCACAAATGCTTCTTTATGCCTGCCTAGCAGGGCCAGTGTAGCTTATTGTGACCCTTTAATCCACACTTTTAGCTCTGTCCTTTCAGAAGCTTTCATTTTTTCTCCTTGGATGGGGCCCTTCCCCCTGAGCTACATCCTCTGTCCTTTCTGAACATTTTTATTTTTTAATTTTTGAGACGGTCTCAAGTAAGTTTCTCAGTTGCTCAGGCCACACCTCAAGCTGTGATCCTCCTGCTTCAGCCTCAGAGTGAAGGGATTACAGGTGTGTACCACCCTGGCCAGCTTCATATAAAGCTTTTGATTAGAAAAGAGTTGTGCCTCCAGGTGTTCTGAGAGAAGCATGTGTAAGTATGGGTGACAGATTCTATCCTGAGGGAACTGCCTTGTTGTGGTCTCAAGTTAGAATAGTTCTTCCCTTGTGTCTTTGAGTAACTGGTATAAAGTGAGCTGCCAGTACACAGAAAACGTGGTTTTCCGGATATTTCTAATGAGAGTCACAGTCAACACAAGCAACAAACGAGGTTTCCTAAGATGGGGAAGCAAAGGCAACTTAAAATAACTTGGAGTAGTGACCCTCTTACTCAGTGAAGACAAAGACATTTTCCAGTGTTCTTGAATAGTTTTAAAAACGCCACTAAGTCAGTAGCTCTCTACATTTTTGGTGTTTGCACTATGTAATGCTTTCAATGCCTTTTGATTTTATTGTGTTTATGTATTAAATATTTTTACTTTCATTTTGTGTTGTCACTTGTCATTGGGGAAGATACATTATTTTGTTTAAGTGTAACTAAATCTCATTTTTCTCTTTGATTTGGGAAAGTTATTGGGCTTTAACAGCAGTTTTCCCTCAAGTTACCTATTACAAGTAATTGCTGTATTTCATTTTTAGGTTCCTAAATTCAAAGGAAGCATTTAAGACTGGGCATGGTGGTGCAAGCCTATAATCCTAGTGCCTGGGAGGCTGAAAACGGGAGGATCAACATGAGTCCAATCTGTGTAGTGAGACCCTGTAGACCCTATACTAAAATACAAAATTAATTAAATAAAGGAAACATTTAAGTTTTTTGAAACAGAATCTCACTATGTTGGTCAGATTGGCCTCAAACTTGTAATCATGCTGCCTCAGCCTCCCAAGAAGCTGAGATTACAGACTTGCATAGCTACACCCAGTTTCAGAGTTTCTTGTCTTGAGACAAGATCTCACCAAGTAGTTTGTCTTAACTTTTCTTGTGTTGCTGAGACAAAATACCTGCTACCCAAAGTTAGAGAAAGGTTGGTTAAATTCATTGTTTATAGAGGTTTTAGTTCGTAGTCAGCTGGCTTCAAAACACTGAATGGATGTGCTTTGGGAGGACATCTAGACATGATGTAGTGGCCTTCAACTCGCTATATAGCTATTGTAAGTGCTGCTGTGCCATAAGCTACAGATTCATATATACACATATGTTTTATATGTATAACATACATTATTCATATATATACATATATGTGTATATGTACATATATGTATATATTTAAATATAAATATATACATACATGTACATATACACATATGTACATATATATATTTTTTTATTTTTTTATTATTTTTTTTTATGGCTGGCTCAGCCTGCCCTGGGAGTGGGGCTGGCACAGCATGTGGTGGCGGGGATCGAACCGTGGTCCCTGCGGTTGCCTAAGCTTGCCTAAGTAGGCACTTTAGACCGCTGAGCCATCTCGCTGGCCCTACATTCAATTTCAAGGATTTCCTTAAACCCACTGGTCCATGGACCATGGCCGTGGCTTTTAGGTTCTGCTCTTTGGAGAGAGCAAAAAAGAGTGAGCAGGCTTCAAAAACTGTGATAGTGCATATGTTTTTGTGAAAGCTATTTGCTTTTAGATAAAACTGGTAAGGTGAAACAGGTTAGTTCTAAGTAGCACTTAGGACGGGTTGCTGCGTAATGGGCCTGGACTGATATATGCTGTACAGCTTTGCAGGGCACTGATCATGGACTGTATAAGTACTGTATAAGTGATAATCCCGAAGTGTGTAAGGATACCCTGGAATAGGGTAGGGCACTACCAGAAATACCAGGATGGAGCCAGCCAGATAGTTCAGTGGATTAAAGCGCCTGCTTAGGCAGGCTTAGTGATGGGGTTTGATGCTGCCCCCACAAGACCAGCGCTGCCCCTAGGGTGCACTGAGACAGCAATTGAGACTGAGTGTGCTGGTGCGCATCTGTAATCCCAGTACTTGGGAGGCTGGAAAACAGAAGGATCGCTGTAAGTCCCATCTATGTAGTGAGACCCTGTGGGCCGTGTACTAAATAAATTTAAAAAGAAAACTAGGTGATTAGAGATAGTGAATGAGAACAGCAGCTGCTTTCTCTGTGTAACCCTTTCCATGTTTCTGTCTTTTTTTAAAAAAGTACTTTCTTGTAGCATCTGTGTAGTGCAGGCTGACCTTGAACTCAAGGTCCTGCCTTGGCTTATGAGCTGTGGTTACAAATGTGTACTACGATGCTTTGCACATTTACTTTTTAATGTGATTCCAACTTTGTAACATTTTATTTGTTGGGCTTTTACCTCCTCACACCTTGTGTTGCTGGTGCAGGTTCATCTGTGTTGAAATGTCTTGAGGCTGGAGAAAGGTAAGCTGAAACTAAGAACTGAATTTACCAACTGTTGTCAACAGAGAAAATCCACATCAGTGATCCCCTACACAACTGTACAAATCCTGCCTGTGAAGGTATAAAGAAGAGTGTTGTTAGAGAAGTTTCATGTTATTGCAGTCTTGATAAGTACATCCCCAGCTCTTCAACTCATTTGATTAATCCTCTTCAAATAAATACTTACTAAATGTTAAAATGGGCCAGAGACTATTTTGGAAGTACAACATGGTTAAGCAGGCTGCCTCCAATTTGCCTATAGTCTTAATGACAGTGAGTGTAGGGACAGTTTCTACATGGCAGGGAAGCAGCAGGTGAAAGAACAGCTTGCTTGGGAAGCTGACTACAGAGCTCGAGTGAACCCTGTGTGTGGAGATGAGAGGGGTGGGACTGGAGTGGCGTGGAATTGGGTCAGCGTGGTAGTCAAAAGTGTGACGTGCCGTGCTGATTTGAATCTGTCTTGAAGACAGTGCAGGACTATGGAAGGCCTTAGGAGGGAGCGATGTCATCACATTCTGTGTTTATGAGAGCTCCTTGCGGCTGCACTGCTGAGGAACAGAACAAGTACAGCATTCCGCTTGGGATGTGACACTCCTGAGGTCATGGCTGGGAGCCTCAGGAGAATAAACATTTTTGGTCACTTAGTGGACAGAATCAGCCTATGTGGTATTTAAGACATGGAAACAGTAAATACTTACGCAGAGTATCTAAAAGTTGTAGAATTGAGTTCAGTGCCAAAAAAAAGTGGATTGATATGGAAGAAAAGGTGAAAGTGTAATGGACTTTAGTGGGTATGGGGAAGGGGAAGGTCAAGGCTGGAGTGGGCACCATTCATCAGGATCCAGAAAATAGGTAAATGGGTACATTGGTGATGGTGGTGGGAGATAGCAAAAAAGGTTGAGCTCTTGGCACTGGCTTTGTGTATGAGAGCATCTGACTGGGAAGGAGCTTAGGAGAGGGACACAGGCATTTTATATGCAAACCCAAGAGCCTTAAACTCCAGGGAATCAGGAGGCCCCAGGGTAAGAGCCCTGTTCTAGAAATGGTGGCTCTCAATCTTTAGCAAGTCCTAGTAGGGCTGAGGGAGCCCAGTTGCCTGAATTTTCATTGAATTTTTTCGTGCCGCTGCTGGGCTAGGAACCCTATCATGAGAGCCCTTGGTGAAGGCAAAGGCTGAGATGGAGGGGGAGGAAGAAGGCATGGGAAGTGGTTAGGGACAGTCATGAAACATTGTGGGGGTGCGAATGGGTTTTTGTTTTGTTTCATGGGACTTAGATTTTAATTAAACAAATGCTCCAAGGTATGTCTGCCACATAGAAAATCTTTCAGGAGTAGAGAAGGGAGAGGAGAGTTTCAGGGTTAGGATGTGGAGTATAAAAAGTACATAGGTTAACATGCTTTAAAGAAGAGCAAGCATTGCATGTTGATTAACAGGTTGGATCTGGGTGAAGTTTTGCTTCCTTGTAATCTAGGGCTCTTTCCTCTTCATTAACTGTTAAAAGAATCATTAATAGGAAATAAACTGTGCATTTGAGTTATTGTGCAGACTTTAAGCTGGGCTTGGTATCATGGGCCTATAGTCCTAGCAGAAGGGAGGCTGAGACAGGATGTTCACCATGAACGTGATGCCATACTGGATTACATAATGAGTTCAAGACCAGCCTGAGCAGCATAGTAAGACTGTATCTCAAAAACAAATTTAAGTTTCCTGAATAGAAGACATATTTGGCAGACATGTCTGCCTTTTTTTTTTTTCTTTAGTGGGGATGGGGGTGAGAGGGAAAGAAGGGTGTCATGATAATCTATATACACATGTGCCTCTGAAACATTGGCCATCAGTATTCTGAACCGTGGGGGCAGAATTTGTTTTGCTGGTTAGCTGTTTGCAGTGTAACTTGAGGTGATTCATTTGGTGTTTCTAAGCCTCATTTTACAGATCTGTAAAACAAGACAAATGAAGTGCATACAAATACTTAGTACCTGATATTTCTTCCTCTTGCTGGTGTATCAGAGCTGTCTGATTGTAGCTTCTTCAAATACAAATGACAAAACAAATCTCTGGCCTTTGACCTGCAAATGTCACCTTTATCTTCCACCAGAGGGCAGCAGTAACCTATAAAATCTAAGGTTGGCCCCTCTGCCCTTAAAATATAATTGAATCTGCCAGAGGATACACACCTCGATTCAGATTTTTTTTTTTTTTAAGAGGGTGTTCTACAGAGTGTTCAGGGTCTCACTACTAGATCAGACTCTTAGTGATCCACCTCTTTATAGCTTTCTAAGAGCTGGGATTACAAGCTCAAGTCACCACGTCCAGTCACAATTACCGGCACAGCGTGCCCCAGGGGGTGGGACCTGGACAGCAGGCTGGGGATCAAACCAGATCTTTATTTAAATAATTTTCTGGAATTCTGAGGGATCATTTGTAATATTCCCCTAAAATCTAGCAGTAAAACCTTCAGTAAAAGGGTATACTCTTTACACCAGACTCAGGAGAATTTTATTTCCATTTTTTATTTTGTCCGTCTTTACTAACCATTCTCCATCTTGTCAAGACTGTAACCTAGTTATGATTATTCTCTCAGCAACAACTGATTGCAGTTTCATCTTTCATGTTTTATTCAAACAAACTGCACAGCTATTTCTCCTTTTGATGCCTTGCCTCCCCTAGGTGTGGCCAGCCTGCCAAAGGAAAAGGAGACTTCTATTTCTGAGCTGTGGGAGCTACTTCCTGAAGCTTTCTGTGGTACAGGTCTAGTGACCAACAGGTGCCCGTCCAACAAGGCTGGTTCTTAGGGAAAAACTATGAGGAAAGGGGATGGCAGTTGAGGCCACTGCCACTCCTTCCACAGGCTCCCACAGAACATCACGACTTTCAAGGGAGCTACGTGGCAGCTACCAGTTGGCATCTGTCTTGTGTCTGTAGTTGGGTCTAAGCAAAGGAGTAAGGAAATACAGTCCAGGTAAATTCAGCACTGTGTCTGAGAATGCTGGCCTAATGAAGATAGGTCTGAGAGAAAAATCAAAGGATATCGTCTTACAAGACATACAGAACCATAGAATATTCGAGACAGACAGGATTCCAGAAATCCAGTGCAACCCCTCATTGTTCAGACAGAAACAGCATGACTAGTATCCCATACTTTAGTGGTAGGGACTTAGCAGAATAGAACTCAGTTCTGTGGCAAACAATTCTTGCCATACCATTCCATTGCCTATGTTAGTCATCGTCCACATATGTGTGCTTCACATGGTCAAGTTGCTGTATGGTTTAACTCATATAATCCACACAATCCTGATGGAAATGTGTTATATGAATGAAATGTTATCCCCATTTTACATAGGTACATAAGTTACATAAGTGATACAGGACAAAGTTAACAAGCATTCCATTTAAAGTGTTTCCTCCATGAGAGTTATTAGCTTTGAATGGGATGCTTTGCTTATTTTTTAGTACTAGTTTTTCATAGCACGATAATTTAGCTTGTCTGGCTCCAGTCATAATAGCATCAGCAGTGTCCCAAAGCCCTGATGGTATGGGAATGGTGGTCTGGTTGCTGGTCAAGAGCCACCTGTTTAGATGCATGGACACGGCAAAAAGAACATTACACAAAATTGCTTTTTTGGCTTGGTTGTTTTTATACCAGTGAAAGAAAGATAAGCAGGAAATCCAGGAGGCAAGCAAGGCTGTGGAACTGAACAGGCTAAAATAAAAGAGGGAAGTGAATAGTGGGCTGGGGAGGGTCCTGGTAAAACATGAGGCATGAATAGGTCTAGCTTCACAGACACCTACTGAAGAGGTCAGGAGGACCTAGATGGGTCAGCTGGGCTCAGGGCTGGTGTGGGCTAGGGACTGTCTTAAGCTGGAGGCCAGACCTACAGGCACAGCCCCTGTCCAGCCCTAGTCAGGTATTTTCAGGCGGTAATATGAGGTCATAGCTGTCAGCCTTTCTTACGTACTAATCTATAAGACCTGACTTTTCTTATAAGTAAAAAATTTTAAACACTAGGTGGAACAAGAAAAATATTTGTGAGTTTGGGTGTGTGATCTGTGGGTTAGGGTGTTGTGGCAATTTCTAACACTGCTGGTAGGTGGGAGAAAGGCATGGTTGGGGACTTGCTTTCAGAGAGGAGGTTGGGGATGGAACACGGGTGCACTCCACCGCCACACTATGCCTCCAGCCCCTCAGAAGCAAGTTTCGGTGCATACAAGTAATTTACCACTGGTCTAGGCTGGCAAGCAGGACAGTGAGCTTTTTCTGCGGCTCTGGGCTCGATTGAAACAGGAGTTCCTGCACCATTTCCAGTGCTTTCTGTGTCTAAGATTCTCGAATTCTGGTGGTATGATTCTGGAAGACAGAGCTGGGAACATAGAAACTCCAGAGCTCTGTTGTTAATGGCTGTAGTGCTCAACCTCTGGCAAGGTCTCCTTTGCTCAGTCCTGTCTCTGTCCTCCTGGGGTGTAGGAATGAGGAAAAGAGTTGAGTTCCTGCTCCCTAGAGGCCTTGCTTTGGTTCATAATACTGGCAGTTTACAAAAACCAAGCTGCTGTTATTCACTCTGTCAGTGAATTCCTGCCACAAGCTGCAAAGCTAAATGACCAGTTTTCCAACCCGGCTATTCAGCTACGCTATGAGTTAAGTTTAAACACACTCCTTTAAAAACCACCAGAAGCCTCTCCTTACCCCTGCTTACTTTCTTCTTTTTAGCCAGTGGAAAGATGCTGGTGCCTTGGTCCACTGGATCTGCCTACCTGCCTGAGTGTTGGGGGTGGAGGGTCCCAGGAGACACCCACTTGCTTACAACAATACCTGACCCTCGCCTGTGCTGGCCTTGCCCTTTCCCTGGAGGACCTGTCAGGGCTCCTCACTCTGGTTGGCAGCACCATGCCTTTAAAAAGTGTCTTCGATCATTTCCGACGTTTAACAGCAGGATATTTGAATGTGGGGAAGGCAACATTTGGGAGAACAAATCTGTTCTCATTCTCTGGATATTTTTCAAAGCCTGTAAACTCCTGCTTTGGTTTCTGCCTTTGCTTAGATTCCTGCATCCCAGAATGGGCTCTCAGGAAGGAAGAGGGTCCCTATTGCCTTTCTTGGCCTGTGTGTGAGCTCAAACACTTTTTTTTTTTTGGTCTTTTTGAGATAGGATCTCACTGTGCAGTTCATTCTGGCCTTGAGCTCACTTTTGTAGCCCAGGCTGGTCTCAAACTCGCACTGATCCTCCTGCCTTAGCCTCCCAAGTGCTGGGATTACAGGCGTGCGCTGCCACGCCCGGTTCTCAGGGTTTTATTGAGCCTCAGAAAGTCTCTTAACTGCTTAGGCAAGCTCAGGGATGGGGATCTGATCCCTAGCACTGCATGCTGTGCTAGCCCCACCCACAGGGGAGCTGAGCTGGCCATGGAGACTGGGGGCAGTGGTGCACATCTGTAATCCCAGTGCTGGGAAGGCTGAAAACAGGAGAATCACTGAGTCTGAGCTATGTAGTGAGCCCCTGTACCAAATATATTAATAAATTAATAAAATAAAAACAAAACTATTAAGAGGATGCTATAAGTAAAGGCTGTTGATAATTTGTTTATACTGTTGGGCAGCTGTAGCAATATTTTGAGACTAGGGTTTGGTTTTTTTTTTTGAGACAGAGGTGGTCTGATGAGGGCCCTCCCCTCAAACACGATACTTTCCTGTGTGTTCTTAGGAGATGAAAGAGGCAAATTGGCTCCCTCAGTCTGCTTTTATAAGGGCATTGATCCCACCCATGAGAATGGAAGTTTTGTTGGTGGAGTTCTATGAGGGTAGAATCACCTGCTGAAGCCCCACCTCTTAGGGTGATCACATTGGGGATTAAATTCAGTATGGATTTGAGGGACCCAAATATCGAGGCTGTAGTACAAGCCATATGGCAGGATTCCCAGAAGGACTGGAAGCTGGCACTCAGAAGGTAAGTTTCCAGCCTCACCCCATCTCCAGCTCTCTGAATTCCAGGAGTCAGGCGGTAAGCCTTAGCATTTTCTTCTCCCTTCTCTTCAGCCTTAAGGCTGGGGAAACAGCTCAGTTGTCTAAGCACCTAACTAGCATGTGCAAGGTCCAGAGTTTGATCCCTAGTACATTAAAAAAAAAAAAAAAAAAA
>PVKN010030274.1:0-12770 GCA_004027915.1 Capromys pilorides
CATTCAGATTTACAGCTATTTCACTGTGCTGGTTTTGAAAGGCAATTTATGAAAATACAGCTTTCAAAAGTGCTAAGAGATAGTGTTAGTATTATGATGACGAGTCTATGAGGTTTTTAAAATCTCAAATCGGTGGGGACAACCCACTCAGGACTCCCCTCCCGTCCCTCTCTCAGACAGGAGCTTTCTTTCCCCCAGTAAATCTATTCTGCTCAGAAAAAAAAAACAAATTAAAATAAATAAAATCTCAATTCAGTAATGATTCCGGATTTTCTTAACAAGACTTGGCTCTTAAGTACAATTCTCTTTTAGTTACTTTGAACTTTTATTTGAAATGAAATGAATTATCTGAATAATTCTCCGGAATTATCACAACAAAGAATAAGTTAACTGAAACCCTAAATACAGGTAGGTGAACATCCCTCCTGGTGTCCCTTCCAGACAATTTTACCTCTGAGCATGTTGAGTTTAAAAGCAACGCCCTTTAATAATCTAGGAAGTAAATTCCTTAAAATACGATTTTGAAATCATCCTTTCATGTCTGTAAAGTTTCATGGATGAGACCTGGGAGGTGAGGCTGCTGTGCTCCTCGACGGCTGCACCCCCTCTTCTCATAGTGACATAGCCACCAATGCTGAGGACACGAGCGTGGTTTGAAACCCGCGTGGCAACAGCCGCTTCCACCCGTGTCTGCTTGTTGTCCAAGGGTCACGTGCCGACCTTGACACGAGGATCACTCCCGACAGAGAACGTCCACCTCCTTGCATAACGTGAAGATGGGCTGCAACCAGGGCCGCTGATCTGAAGTCACACCCGGATCTGTGAGGACCAAAGTCACAGAAAGACGTGACCCTCTGTTCTTCTGCTGCGGCCGTCTGGCTGGGGCCCAGGTAGGTCCCCATTTCATGCTTCAGCATGAGGCGTTTGGGCCCCTCGCCTGGAAACCCCGCGCGGTGTTGCTGGGCACCAGCTCGGTGGCAGTGACAGACCTGCCCCTGTGCACCGACTGGGTCTCATGAAGCAAGACTAAAACAATGGCGACTCCGCGTCTCCACGTGTGTGTGCGGTGACAGACCTCTGCCCCTCCCCGCAGCTGAGACCAGAGTCCACAAATAGGTGACAATTTTGGTTTACTCCAACTCCCGGTTTTGAGAAGCTGAAGGCAGATGGCAGAATTTTGTTGGCCTTGATTTTTAAAAAAGTAAATACCTGAAAGTCTTAGCGGCTGTCCTATCAATGCCTATGTAGTTTTCGAGCCACACGCTGGTGGCCCAGAGGAGGCCAGCAATGTGATTGAGGTGAATCATGGTGGATACAAAAATGATTTCCTAACTTCCTATGGGAAGCTTGGCTTAAGAAGCTTTTCAGCAGGAAGAAGCCATGTGATGATAAAATAGAGTTAAATGGGAATACGACCGGCTGGAGACCAAGGCCACTTCCAGGATGAGTCAGGGCAGGAAACTGTCCCTGCCTGCGAACCCGCTTCTGGGCTGTGGCCGTGCCCTGCGTGTTCAGCTGCACTGAGGTGGGGCGGGGGGAGGCCGGTGCCCAGTGCCTCGCAGAGGCCTTTCCAGCTTTGTGTGCTGCTCTCCAAGAGGGACGCTGAAGAGGGCTCTGGGAGCAAGCCTGGGCCAGAGGTTGCTCCAGGAACTCTGGGAAGGAGGCTGATGCAGGCGGCCTGGCCCGCCACGCTGGCCTAGGGCAGGCCCAGGGCTGGGGCCTCCCTGCCAGAGCTCCTCCCTCCCTCCGTCCCAGCCTCACACTTTCCACAGCCGGTGCGTGGCTGGTCAGCGCTGCCTAAGAAAACATGGGCTGGACAGCCATCTGGAGTGGAAAGGGGCTGTCGGCTGCTGGAGGACACCGCTCTCTCCTCACCTCACTCAGCTGCTCACCCGTGGCCTGGTCCCCGCACGCGCGCCCACCGCCTCCCTCTCTTGGTACTGCGGTGGCACTGCGGCCTCCACTGCCCGTTCTGTCCCCTGCTGCCCTTAGCAGAGCCCTGGCTTCCGGCCCTGGGCAGTCTGCTCAGCTCCTCACTGGAGCCTTTTCCCACCCCAGCTTGTGTCAACCTTCCCTAGTCCAGAGTTTGAAGCCCAGCTCCTCTGTGGTGTTTCCTGAGGGACAGTGCCCAGATATCCCAGTCCCCCTGTGGTGTGTTCCAAGGGAACAGTCCCCAGACATCCCAGTCCCCCTGTGGTGTGTCCCAAGGGGACAGTCCCCAGGCATCCCAGTCCCCCTGTGGTGTGTTCCAAGGGGACAGTCCCCAGACATCCGTAGCACACACGGCCAAGATCCAAATTTGCCTGGACCTGGCTGGTCCGGGAAAGCCTACGCCCTGCAGTGCACTTCTGCCCTGGATGGTTTCGTGTGTGTGTGTGTGTGTGTGTGTGTGTGTGACTGTGCATGACTTATTTTTCTCTTATCTCACTCCATGGGGAATGAAACAAACAGCCCTCCTGCCCTTGGCCGTGGAGTCCGCAGATGGCTTTCCCACATCGCGTCTTATTTCACAATCCCCTCGGAGAGAAGCCTGGCAGATACGATGATCCTCATTTTGGAGCGGGGAAAGCTCACTCGGGGATGGTGAGTAATCTGCCCAAGGCCGCATACCAGCCGGGGCAGCCCAGGGCTGGAGAGCCATCCTTCTGACTGAATCATTTTCCCTGTGTCTGGTATTTTTTATTTTTGCGGTTTCAAATATATAAATGACAAAGAAAAATGACTGGTAGCGTGAGGTCGCAGAGACACACAGCTAATCCTCGCCTCCACCACCACCGCAGAGGTATAGGATTCGTATCTAAATGACTCAGCTACTGATGTCAAACAAGGAAGAGAACTCGAAAGCACTTAGTTGAGTCATGCGAGCTGAGCGGGTCGGGTAGAGGAACAGCAAGAAATGAGTTCAGCAACACAGTCTTTGAATTAGTTGTATTTGGAGTTTGTTTTCATTTCAATTTTGAATTGTGTGTGCAAGATGAAAAGAAACACAAAATCTATTCAGGTGAAGCGATTGTCTTCTAAGCTTGGGTTCTGTTAATTGGTCCATTCTAGTGAGGAACTGCTGACATGTCCCAAGTGCAGGCTCTGGTCCTGCACGGCAGTGCTCGAAAATATTGTCATCCCATGGGAGGCTGAGGCAGGAGGGTCACCTCCAGGTTGAGGCCAGGCTGGACTGCAGAGTGACTTCAAGGCCAGCCTAAATTACACAGCAAGACCTTGTCTGGAAAAAAATGCACAACAAAGATACTGTCACCCCAACTTTTCAGAAGAACAAAAACAAACAGCAGCGGTTGATTTGGGTGAAATCTTCAACATGTGCCACCTGAGCCCAAACTAAACTATAGAGAAAATTCTGGCTGTCAGAAAAATCTGCACTGCATGATTTCTGCCAGTTATAAGTCAAAGTAAATATGTTTGGATGGCAGCCTGTTTCTTAATAATTGTCCATATGTTGAAGAAGACTATTAACCCCCTTGAGTTCTCACTGGAGCCACATACAACTTTGGTGACTTCATGTTCCCCCGAGAATCGCAGCGTCAAGTTTGGGACAAAACAGCCTCCAGCACACACTCCCCTGGGCTTCGCCGCGTCTGCACATCTGTTTCTGCACACCCACAGCATGAACACATGTGCTCCGCGCGCTGCCAGATGCATCTGATTGCGAAAGTGGATGCGGGGCTTAGCAGCACAGAGAGGGCTGAGTGGGCTCCAGCTTTGTTGAACGCAGCCATAAAGGCCCAGATGCACAGGTTCCAGGGATGCAATTCGGGATCATGGTTTTTGCCTCTGTGGGCTATCTCACCTCAAGCGTTGTCATGTGTGCGAGATCTTCCTTGTGTACCTGGGCGTATGCAGCGAGTCCAACAGACTTCAGCCACTGAGCCGAGGAGCCCTGGCTGCGAATCACAGTCGCTGCGGCACCAGCCAGGGGCTTTGCAGCTCTGCCTGGACTCGCCTCCCCTTCTTTCCTCATCTGGAAAAAGCAGCCCCCAGCTCTCAGGATTAAGTAAGAAGCAGAAGCTATTGGGTCAAGCCTGGGATGTGCTCCCTAAATCTCAGTTCACAGACAAATGCAGAGAAAACCCATATATGGAAAATGAACGTTACCAGATAGATAAATATAAATAGATGAATATATCTATTGGAAAATATAAGATTATGGGTATGCTCTTTTTCTCTTGTTGGTTTAATTCTAGGTCTTCCAGAAGTTTTGATAGCAGAAAAAAATTGAATTTTGCTATACTTGGTGGTTGAGGAAAAGCATCATCTTAGTGCCAGTGGCAAGAAATCTCAGCACACAGGGGTGAACACACTGGTAAACCACTCTGTGTGCCGGGTAGAACTCAGACATCGTCTCTTGCTAATGGTGCGTTTTATCCAGTACGTCTTGGAACATGCTCTCGGTGCGTGGAGAGCTCACAATGCCGTGAACTGATTCTGAAAATGTAAAGATGCTGAGTTGCTTGGTGAAAATTAATAGCTAAGTATAAAGGCTTAGGAGGCCATGCTGGCAGTCCGAGAACATTGAACTTGGAAAACACATCTCCAGTACCGTCCAAGGTGATGCTGAGCTGCCTGATTTTATGCAGCTCTGGTAAGGAGCTCTGGGAGGGAGGTTCCCCTGGCAGCATATGTGTGCAGGGACTGTCAGGCTAGTGGGCAGTGAGTATTTCCCTTATATCGGGTGTCTTTCTCTTAGAAGAGTGAAACCCTTAGGAGGAAATCCCTTCTTGCACTTGCTCCACCTGTGGGTATCAGCTACCGTGGGCACGAACTGCACGGACATGTGATTAAAGCAGCCCCTATGCCGATGGATGGCTTCTGCGTGGAGCCACCTAGCATGAAGTAACAAGCTGGAAAAAGTGAGCACAGGCCCGTTCCCGGCCAGGGGAAGCTTTCAGGGAAGTTATGCAATGGAAACTCTGAGTCTGCGTGGGCACTGCTTTCCTAACGAGACCACTGCCATCCCTGAGGCACTTGCTAGGTGCTTAAAATTGGTTCAGGGTGGCATCCTTGACCTGACACAACCCGGGCTCTGTGGGCTGCGCTCGTGTGAGCCAGGGAGGTCGGCAGCACAGCGTCTCTAAAGCGGAGCCCCAAAGCGAGGCTGTTTAGCAGTCATGCCAAGTTCATGGTGAGTCCCCAAAAAGCCAGGAGTGAGGCTGCACCCCAGTAAGCGCTGGGCCGTGAGTCACCTCTTTCTCCTGCGCTTTTCTCCTATCACCTCCGTTCTGCATCTGCCACTTACAAACTGGGACACAGCAGACAGCCAACAGCTAGGCTTTTGGCCATCCATTCATAGTGGCAAATTCCAGTGAGCAGACTGTGCTACTCAGGGTGGCCTCTGTCCCCTGCTGCTCCTGGTTGCCTATAGGTCCTCTCTGTGATGCAGAGTTACTAGCGGTGTCTCTCATCTGCCAGGCAGACTCTCCACACATGTCCTAAATGCCACTTTCCCTCAGTGTGATCATCTGTGTGGGACAATGTCTACTTTTGGTCCCTTTCTGGAATCTTCCACCAGACTGACAGTGTTGTGTACACTGCAGCTTTTGTAGAGATCCCAAGAGATGAGATCTGCAGCATGGTGGAAAAGGGGAGTCACCTGCCCAGGGGGTCCTCACACACAAGCTGTGTTCAGGACTGTGCTCCCCAGCACTGAGAATGTGCCCAGCTAAGGACAGAGGTCACTGTGTCCTCTCCCAGGAATGCCAATGCCAATTATCTGAGGAGGAGGAGGAAAAGGTTCCTCATGGGTGTCCCAAGCACTGCACATGGCGGAAATGCTTACTAACACAGCTGTGGCTTCCCTTCAGTCTCCCAAGCTGATCCTGCAGAAGAAACCCAGTGTAACCCCAGAGTGTGTAAAAATGGCCTTCCCCAGACAAGGAGCATTTAGCTCGTGTTTCAGTGGGCCCCTGAGTACTGACCCCTGCAACCAAAGTGAAGAACTGTGATAGAAATTCTTCAGTATTTCGCTCTCTTTTGCTATTGAAATTCACATTTGTAGTAGAGAGAGGCAAACAAAATAGAGAAGTCTTTATCCAGCTCACTTTGATTTGATTATATTTAATCAGATTTCTGGAGACTATATTTTAGACCTGGATTCCTTCACTCAATGGCAACTATTATCAATTGTTTTCGTGTAGCTCAGTGAACAGGTTATGATTGTATAGTCGCATTCCTTATCCTCTTGTAAACTTTTTAGTTTATCAAAGTAATTTTTGTATCCAGAAACAAGTAGATAAATTCAAAGAAATGCATATTAAAACAACTTCCCACTGGGGGTTAGCGTCACGTCCTTCATCTTGCACTGCATGTCCTGCTAATCACCACTGTAGCTTTATTTATTTGCAGCATATAGCTCTACTGCACGTGGTTCATTTTGCAGAAGGAGAGGGAGGGAGAGAGAGAGAGGGAGAGAGAGAGAGAGCATGAGCGAGCACTCTCGGCACATACGTCAGGCTGTGTTTTGCAGAATATTTTTGTGCATCGCTTTCTAAAGCAAGAATTCTGAGAAAGACATCCAGATGGAGCGTGGAGCCTGCAGTGTGCTAACTTCAAAGGACAATAAAATAAAATTTTCCAAAGCTTTTAGTTTTGGAGCTCTAAATGTGGTCATCTAAAATTGATTTCCTATTTCCAAAAAGTTCTTTTCTTTAACAAGAAAATCCTCTCTGTGGAAATATCAGATGTCCTCATAGTTATGTGATATTGTGCTACAGAAGAATCGAGGGGGGAAGACAAGAAAGTGGGAAGGAGGCAGCACAGCGCAGGAAAGCCGCTTGGAGCTCCGAAAACAGTGAGATGTGGAAGGACTTGGCTATGCCAGGACGCTTTACACGGAAAGCTTGGAGAACTGAGTAAAGGAATCTGCATACAAAGAGCCAGACGGGCGTGTGCGCATGGCTCCAGACGCTACCTGCACCAAGGGGTAGGCCCGAGAATCCTTCGCGAGCAGCCATCGGGGAGTTGCTGTGCGCCGAGAAGCCCGGAGTTAGGACAACGCCTGGCGTCCGCAGTAGCTGCTCAAACGTGCTCCAGAAATGCTCCAGCTGTTCCTGGCTGCTTTGCCTAATTTGTTTATACAAAAGGTAATTATTATATTATTTATTGTTATGGTTCCTCTTTTATGCAAAAAGATAAAAGCAGATAAGTTTTGGGAACAGACTCCGTTGAGCCGTGGCCAGCTTGCGCCGTCTCTCCCTCTCCGCTGCAGAGGAGTAGGGAGGAAGCCACCGAGGCCACAGGTGTGGAGTCCTGACTGCCAGAGCCGGGGCGGCAGAGAACATCGCCACATCTTCTTTGTGTACAGAAGGGGTTGTTTTGCTTAGCTCACTCAAGAGCAATCTTGATAAACATGAAGACATATAGCTCAAAGTCATATAACTTTTTAAAAATCAGTGACTAGTGATTTGAGGGGGAACAGTAAATGTAGGTTAGCTTTAAAAGGATATATTAGGCTGGGGCCATAGCTCAGCAGTCTAAGCACCTGCCTGGTAAGCGCAAGGACCCGGGTTCATTCCCTGGCACCACATGCTGTGCCGACCCCAGAACTCTGGGTGCAGAGTGTGGGTCCTGAAGAGTAGTGGCCCATGCCTGTAATCCAAATGCTGGGGAGGCTGAGACAGGAGGATCACTATGGGTTGGGGCTACCTAGTAAGACCCTATACCAAATAAATAAATATCTAAAAAATAAAACAATAAAAGCACATATTAATGTCTTGGGGTGTCTTATTCTACATGTAAGACATGCATTGAGGCACTAAGAAAAACAAGTTAGGGCTGATAAGATAGCTCAGTGGACTAAGCACCTGCTTTAGCAAGCACAGGGACCAAGACTCAATCCCCAGTACCACATGCTGCACCAGCCCCACCCCTGGAGCACACTGAGCTGAGGTGGCTGACTCCTGGGTGTGGTGGCACAAGCCTGTAATCCCAGTGCTGTGGAGGCTGAAAACTTGAGGATCTCTATGAATCCGATCTGTATAGTGAGACCCTGTACCAAATACATAAATGGAAGAAAAGAAAGAAAGGAAAGAAGGGAGGAAGGGAGGAAGGGAGGGAGGGAGGAAGGAAGACAAGCTATATGGAAACCTCTATATGCAGTAGCACTTGAGCTCAAAAACTCAACTCTGTGATTCTGATCACAAACTGAACTGGGGAAGAACCAAATAAAATTTCCTCATAATGGGGGCCAGAGAGATAGTTCAGTGGTCTAAAGCGCCTGCTCAGGCAAGCTTAGGCAACTGCACGGACCGCGGTTTGATCCCTGGCTAGCCCCGCCCCCATTGCAGGCTGAGCTGGCCATAAAATAATAATAATAATAATAATAATAATAATAATAATAATAATAATAATACTTCCCCATTAGGTCAGCACTCAGTTGGATGCTATTTCGCCCAACTCGACTGATGCACAGGATCCTAGGAAGAACGAAGCTCATGGACCAAAGCACAGCTGCGCGTCCTGTGCACAGCGACTCGTAGGCTCTGCGGCGCCCAGGAGCTGCTCAGCACAGGCTTCAGAAGTTTCAGCCCTATCTGAAGACTGACCAATGTTTTGATGACAGTTTATATCATTTGCATATTTACATGTAATTTTGAATATGTTTAATTTTCTTACAAAGAATTTGATTTTGGAAAAGAATTACAAAAAAAAAATTGCAAGGGCACGCTTGATATACTACACATGAAAACACATGATTTCAATAATTGAAAATTTTCATTACTAGGCATAATCCAGGCAGAGCCATGTGGGGCACAGGAAGCTCCACGGTGACCACGTGTGTATGAGACTCCACTGCGTGACCCAGGTGCCACTTGAAACAATCTGGAAGGACCACTAGCGAATGATTTAGGCAGTGACTTAATTAAACCACCACGCAGCAAAATGCACTGCAAATACACGAAAAGTCAAGGATGAAAAGCAAATCCTCAAACACAGTAAGAAATAGAGTTGCTACGTAACTTTGAAGTGAGAGATTCTTCCAATTATAACTGTAATAATACAATTATGAAAATTAGCTGTATTTTCCAAAATAAACACAAGTTTAGCGACAAGAGTGGCACTGTTTTGTGTTTTTATAAATCTCCTTAAAGCCCGGCTTAACAGAAAGCATATGGACTCCCGTAGACATTCGCCTGTGGTGACGTCATGCGTCGTGTAGCTAGAAACTTCCACCGTGAACATGTGAAAGAACATGAGCAGAAAAGGAGGCTATATGTAGAATTATTATGAAGACAGTTTAGACCTTGTAAGCCTCCGGGTGGGTCTCAGACATGTGCAGACTCAGAATAACACTTTGAAAACCCCCTATGGAGGCCAACGATAAACAATGCAAATCTTCAAGTTCATTGTACCTGTAATGGTGCCATTATTTCACTTGCAACGCGATGGAACATACTTCTCAGTATGTCCTATCATTTCTTACCCATGCACAATTTCAAAATAGCAAAGACAATTAAGAGACAGAGAACTGATGATCCGCACTCATAAAGAACTGAAGAGTCCCGGGTCTGAAATCTCCCCACCCTGCATGGAGAAGGAACCTGAGCCCCACCCCCACCCTACCCCCTTGCAGTTTTCTCAGTCTGCCTTTCCCTTAGCAGCCTTGTGCCTGCAAACTTCCCAGGACACATGTCTCATGTGCATAGGTCATCTTTCGACTGACAAACTCTCGGGTGGGAAAGCAGTGGGAAGGAAGAAAGAAGGAAGCTCCCCGCCTCCATGCACCTACTGCACCCCACGAATGCCTTCCCTTCCCATTCCTTTCTTTGCAGTCACACATCCCTCAAAAAATCCTCCATGCCCCCTCTGGCATCCTCTCCCTCTTCTCGGGCTGATCTTGCCGCCTTCCTCAGTGGGTGCACACAGGTCCTTTTGCTCTATTCTGTCTGGCAACTCCAACAGCAGCGCTGACGCAGCCAAGCGTTTGTGAGGCCATGCATTGTCCCGACAGGTGGGATGCATCCTCCTCCCACGACCATGAGCAAATGCTACTTCACGTCTGGGACCGTGTGTGCGGCCAGGCCGAGCTCCCTCCGCAAGGTGGGCACTGAGATCACCAAAGCGGTTCTCACGCTCACACCCAGGCCTGTGTGCACACAGGTGTGAAACAAAGTGGTGCTTTATCTTCCATCTTTGTTCAGCCTCTTAGAAGAATAAACACCATTGCTCTCATAAGGGGAATTTGAGTCTCTCGTGGCCACTCTGTGAGGTAACGTTTCAAAGGAACCTCAGCTGGGGCCTGTATTGGAGCCCAAGTGCATTTCTCAAAAGGACTATCTCTAATTAAGTCTTCTAGGGCTTTCTCTTCCCTAGTAGATATTTGGAAGAAAGAGCAAAAGCTTTAAATTATGCATGACACCTTCACAGAAAATTCACCAGCAACAGGGAACTGAGACTGAGCCGCCTGGACACCTGTGAGAGGTCTGAGTCTTGTGCGGCTTTATTCTCCCTTGAGCTATGCCGAACAAGTCAGCAGGTAGTCTCAGCAGTAATCCTGAGACATTCTTAATCTCAGATCTTAATTTGGGATTACAGAAGTTGGTTCTTCATTCATGTTTACGATACAAAATTAGAATCCTGAGAGACCCCTGGGAGAAAGTAATGACGACGAGGAGCCACTTTCCAGAGGCCCCCCATGAATATCCTACCCCTCTTCTTTCCGGTAAATGCAGAGAGAGACGGCAGCAGCATGAAGCTCTTAGTTCAAGATGGAAATCAGCCCAAAGATATACTTATGATGCAAGGGAAGTTTATGAAATTCAATTTCACTATTAATAAAATGATATTGGAGCACAGCTACGTGAACGTGTTTTTTACGTATAGTACGTCGCACAGGTCTTTGTGCGCAGCATATCAGCACTTTCCCACAGTGCTAGTGTCCCCAGCACCTGCAGCAGGCATCGCTCGAGGTACACACAGCCCAGGGCGCAGGCGCAGCGGTTGGGCACACCTGTCCTGCACAGGGGGAAGGCAGGCGCCTTCAGGAATGGTGGAGGACGGGTGAATTGTGGTCGTTGTGCGGTGACACCGAAGCTCGGCTGAAGGAACACATCACACGAGACACAAGTACATGCTGAGAACACTTCCAACTTAACAAAAAGTGACAGTCAGAAAAACTAGAAAATTTAACGCGGGTTATTTCATCGCGGCAGAATTTCTGCACAAAACCAGAATAAATACTGGACTACACCCAAAGTATCTAAATTGCTCATTAATTTAAGCAAAGAAACCCACTTACAAGTGGTGAGCTAATTAAATCCTATCTGATTATGACATTAGAAAAATTAAAAAATAAAGGCAATTGGGTTTTTCTCATTCTTGATGAATTATCAGCTGTTACCAAGACTGCTTGTTGTTACTTCTTTGAAAAGCGGTGCCAAGTTTGACATGACTGAACAATTACGGTCTGTGAGCAGGTTATGTGGGATAATTACAGGAGAGGGTACTTTGGAAAAAGAAAAAGAAAAACCCGCCCGAGAACGCACTAATTTAGTACCATCTGGAATGGAATCTGCTAAGAGGTGTTAATGGTGGGGAAAATGGATGTGAAGCCAGCAAATATCTCCGTTGCATAACTTCACTAAGCTCTCAGCCCTGTTTGGAACCGACTCCAGTGAGCGTCGGTGGACGCCCAGGAGTCCTAGGAATGAGCTTTGGCTGCCCACCTGGCCATTTCTGGATGAATTTGTCCTAAAATTGCAGGGCAAGCCATTCTGGAGACTGGTATTTTTTGAACGGCAACTATAAGTCACATGCTGAAAAGAGTCACAGCCTAAGCCCAGGTGTCCCAACTCTAGCTCTCCAGGGGCTGTATTTTCTGATTTTAAGCTCTAGCTCCAACAGCACTTTTCGGATCTCTGCACAAAGGGAAAGGAGATTTCGCATTTCAAGAGAGACTCAACCATGCGGTTGAGATGCTTTTGCCTGACCTTCCATTGGGAGTGATTAATCAGAGCGTAAGGACAGGCGTCAAGGGAAGAATCTGCTCAATTTTTGCTAATGTGCTTCAAGTTTCAATACGACAGAAACATGTGCCAGTGGATTTGGTAGCAGCAGGTGGCAATGCAGTGAGTGGGCAGACGGTTCAAAAGATGAAATGCATAACATCTCATAGCAGATTGCACTAGCAGATGAATATTTGCCATTGAATTTAATGACAGGAAACACTAAGTTTTAATTCATTAAGCAAAATGTTACAGCCCTCTCACCCAAAAATAGAACTTTGTATTTTTTAGCATTAAAAATATGATGTAGTCTATTACTCAAATTAACTTAAATACTGTAGTACGCAATGACTGTTTTTATTACATCTTGTCAACTGAAAAGTGACATCTTTTAGAAATGTCTAGGTTTAAAAATATTTTTCTCTCTTATCAGTTAAGTCACCCACATAACACCTTTGCTTCCATTTCTTGGCCCACAAAACTTACCACATCCGTTGTGTAGACCTTGACACAAGTTTTCTGCATCTTCATGAACATGAGACTGACTCGGACCCAGGCTTTCCCAGAGGAAAGCCTGAGAAAAATGGTGATCGAGAGTCCGATGTTGCTGTCCTGAGCAGCGCTAGGTAGATACTTGCCTTGCAGGTCATTCGTGAGGTAGACCCCAAAGATGGCAGAGGATCCCAGGCTGGTGGGTTCTGCTACAGTCAGCATTAGCTAGGGAGTTTTAAAAATCTGTACCTGAAGGGCCTTACAAAAGAGCATGTCAAAGTTAAGCTTTTTCAGTTTCCCTTACGATGAAACATAACTATTTTACTC
>PVKN010030275.1:0-12772 GCA_004027915.1 Capromys pilorides
TTATTATGAAATGAAGAGACCAGGTAGATTAGAAGTCAAAAAGCTGATTACACTCCCAGACCCTACCAAAACCCAGAAAGTCAGACTGCCTATGGTTCAGTTTTTTTAAAAACAGGAATAAAATTTCCATCTCAGGTATCTCAATAACTTATAAAAATAAAGCTTTCTACCATAAGTAAACACTTTTAAATTGTAAAGTGCCATATAAAAACAGACAATGAACATTTCTATATCATCAAACAATAGATCCAGACAAATTTCTGCCTTCAGATACAGGTCATGTGCAAAAATTACTTTCAAGATTATCAAGTTATTTTCAGGGCACTCATTTTACTTTCATTTTAGAAACATAACTTTAGCTGTTATGTGAAAGTTAGCAAAATTTAGATTAATCTTTTTCTTTCTTTTTAAGAAAATAGTATTTTAAAGATGGTGCCATGCTATCTTCCAGACTGCAGTTTCCAGACTAGAAATCTGTCACCACCCTTCTTTATTCCATTGCATCCATGTTTCTTTTTCCTCCAGATGTTTTAATACTTTTTTCTTATGCTTAGATTTAAGCAATTTCATTTATTTATTTATTTTTGTCCTTTCTTTTTTTTAAGACAGGGTCTTGCAGGTATTATGCAGTTCAGGCTGGCCTGAAGCTCACTTTATAGCCCAGGCTGGTTCTGAACTTGCAAGGATCCTCCTGCCAGTTTCTTGACTGTCAGGATTACAGGGCACGTCACTACACCTAGCTTAAACAATTTGATTATGAGGTACCTTGGCAAAATTTTCTTCATGGCTTTTTTGCTTTGAGCCTTGGGTCTTTCTAAGCTTCCTGGATCTGATTTCTTTTTACTAAATTTGGAAAAACTTGGTTACTATTTCATGAAATGTATTTTTCCTACTTCCTCTCTCAACGTTCTCTCCTGCAGTGACTTCTATCAGACATACACTAGGTTGCTTTTAAAGGTGTCTTAGGCAGGTGTCTTATATCACTCTTTTGTGAGGTCTTTATCAGCCTCCAGTAGTTTCTTCATAGTGATAATCAGTCCCAGCTGAAGACTGAGCGGGACTCTTGGCAGGTCTCCCTTACCTGCTCCCATGCCGTAGTTACTTTTCACCACCTTGTGCCATGAGACAGGTGGGAATGCAAAAGAACTTAGTGACAGACAAGGAACAAACAAGACAAGAATTTACTTAGATAAGGATGTACTGCCTACAGGGCAGCTGGTGGGTTTCCAAGAGAGGAACTGCAGTTAGGGTGAGGGACTGCGGTTTTTATTAGGGTTTCAAGATGTGGAAAGAGTCTAGGCAGCAAAGGTGATTATCTGAAGGAAGTCTTTCTGGGTCATTCAGCACTGCACAGATCTTCTGGGCCCACTTGCATCAAGTTTAAAACTGCTCAGAGAGGCGACTCAGACAAAACCACTCAGGTTCAGCCCACAGAAGGTTTTCAGCTTTAGACAAGAAGGAGCTAAGGAAGCCTACATATCCTTTAGAAAAGACAGGCTGGGACTTAAGGAGCGTACCTGATATCAAAGGTGTGTGGCTATCTTAGGACCACCTTCTGGGAGGTGTGAGGCCTTAAACCAGAGTTCTCCCTTACCAGGTGGTTTTACAGGCAGTTCAGCTAGTAAGGGCTCAGTACTTTTTCTTCCAGCACACAGGTCCTGTATCTTGGTGTGCTCTGACTCCTATTTCAGTTGAACGCATGGACCCCCCTCAGGTTCCTCCCTGCATTAAGTCTAGAAATACTTTCTATGCAGTAAGTTGGAGCAATGGTACAGCTCACCTATGTGTCTCTTTTTCTCAGGGGTCACGGCTGTGTATGAGCTAGTGTTCGTTGTCTAGAAATCACTGTTTCATGTATGTTGTCTGAGGAAGACAGGTAAATCTGTTCCTTTACATTCCAACCTTGCCACTTGTAGATTTGAACTGTGCTTTAGACAGTGCTTGGGGAACTTCCTCCAGAGACAAGAACTGTTCTGGGTAACTGGTCAGTAAGTTCTCACAGGGCACAGCTGCCATTTAATAGCTTATGCAGAAGATGGCATCTCTTGCTATAAGCAAAAAAGATGTCCCTTTCAAATAAGTTTATTTGTACTCAGCTGACTCAATAATTTCTATTTCTGAAAAAGAACAAAGTCTCTAAGTGAACAGAAACATATATAATTAGATTAATTAAAAGTCCAAAAAGTAAGAAAAATAATCTACTTCTAATTTTTTAAGTCTTGTAAGAGTTTAAATTATTTACGGTGCCTTAAAAAGTTACACATTCAGTTTTTAAACTTAAAATTTATGTAACCCATAAATGAGAAACCCTTGAAACAGGTACAGAGTGACAGGAAGCTTAAAATGAGGTGGCTGCAAAAAGTGGCATTAAGGAATGACTTTCAAAAACTATTAGGAAGCCCAATTGATGGACACTAAAGACTGATGTACATAGTGAAGGGTGTGGTATCTTCCATCTGGAAATGTCAGTGACAGGAGACAGAAGGGGTTGGTATAAGAACAGGGCAGGAGGTACCCTGAAGAAAATAATTTGGAGTTTAATACTGAATTTAAAGTGCCTACATGAAAACATAGTGGTAATGTCAGAGTGAGTTTTATATATACAAAATTACAGTTCAGAAAGGTTAAGGCCACAAACAAATATGGTCATTACTGGTATCATATCTGCCATATATGTGACACTCTGCTAAGTAATAACCATGGGATGTTCAGTATTTTGCCCCTATATAGAGTATTTCGGGGTAGGGCTGTGGAGACAAACAGTACTGGGGACTGAATCAAGTGCCTTTGAACTGAGCTATGTTCCCCTAACCTTTTCACATGTCTAATTTTAAGAAAGAGTTTCACCAAGCTGCCCTGTTGCCCAGAAACCCAGGCTGTGCTCAAATAAGTTATCTTCCAGCCTCACACATTCGCTGACTGAAATGTAAATAAATGAATTGTTTATTCAGAAGACAAAAGATGGAAAAGAAAACACATTTCTGCAGAGTCAAGTATCTCAGAAAGTAGGGACTACTTTCCTGTGTGAAACCAAGCAGCAGGTTGTCCTCCTAGAGCGCTCTATAAGCAGGCAGGGTGGAGTGAGCGCAGGGAAGACTACAGAATCACACTGTGAGCTGAGACTTGAGGATAAACAGAGCATCAGTGGGCCAAAAAGATAGGGAACTTTATCACAAACAGCATGGAAAATACATGTTAATACCTAGCAAACATGTATTTGAGCTGGCGAGATGGTTCAGAGGTCTAAAGCGCCTGTTTAGGAAAGCTTAGGGACTTGTAGGGACCATAGTTCGTAGATTGATCCCCAGCACTGCATGCTGTGCCAGCCCCACCCCCAGGGCAGGCTGAGCTGGCCATATATAAAAAAAAATTAATTATGGGGGGCCAGGGAGATAGCTCCGTGGCACAAGTGCCTGCCTGGTAAGTGCAAGGTCGTGAGTTCAAACCCCAGTCACACACAAAAAAAAAAAGGAAAAAAGAAAATGGTTAAATGCAACACAGAAAATTGGGAGAGGCACTAAAAATAACAGGCAATTACTGTAGTATTTCAAGTAAAAAAACTACCTAAGATTAGAATTTACTATATGGAAAATAAAATTGAAGATAGAACAAGCATACAGCAAGAACACTTGAACAAAAGGCTGTGGAATTTACCAAGAAGAGAGAGAATGAGTCAGCAGTGAGAACAGTATTTAAGCACAAGTAGTGAGCTATGAGTGATGGGTTCACAGGAAGAGTGAGAAAAGCTGAGTGAACTTTATCCTCCCAACGTAGATGCTAACCATGCAACCCAAACACTATCATAAAAATCAGTAAAATGCATGCAATGAATCTCAGAAAATGAGAGAACACAAAAAAATACAGACAATTTGAGTACAAATTTATGCCAGTAAAAACACAAAGGTTTTTCAAAATAAAGAAAATAATTATAACCAAATGCTGTCTCCTGACATGTACCTCAGCACTAAAACTTAGAGAACTTTTCCACACAGTGTCAAAATTATACCTCAACTGCCAAAGAGCGAGGCAATGACAAAAGTGATTTCCGAATTGCTAGGATAATTAACAGAGTGTAATTTTGATTTTGGACATATAAGACAGATCCATTTGTAAAATTCTCACATATGTTACAAGACTACTTGACAATAGTAGCAAACCAGTAAATTCAAGAATCACATCTGGGCCAGGGACATAGCTCAGTGGCATAGCACTTGCCTGGCAAGCGTAATATGTGTTTTTTCTGAAAAACCAAAAAGAGAAAGAAACAAGCAAATAAACAAAACCACAGGGTGCAGTTATCACAGCCAATCTGTATATCTCATAATTATTCTAAAAACAGATGCATCTGTTGGAAAAATTTTCAAAGATAAACATATAGAGTAAGTAGTAAAGTAAGAAAGCACTGGCAATATAAAAACTCTATGTAAAGATTACTGTGCTGAAATACAAAAAGGGCTGAGGATGTAGCTTAGTGCAGAAACCCTGGGTTTAATCTACAGTATCAATATTATTTTTTAAAAAAACTATCACAAAATGTCAACTATGCGTGACAAATCATTATCTCCTCTTACTGTCTTCAGAGGATGATTTTGCAAACGTTTCAGAAATGTCACTACTAATATTTTCACAATGCAAAACGTTCATACAAAAAAAAAAAATTTCATTTAAAGAAGTTCCACAATTTAAAACTTTCTTCTTAAATTCTGGTTTTAAGAAAAAAAAAATCATTATTAAATTTAACTATCTTTGCTTTTCATGATGTAGATTTACAAGTCTGCATAAGGCTTTCAAGTTTTATCATCCGATTGATACAAAGACAGTTAAATTTGTATTTGTTTTTTTCTTAAAACCAGAACTGCTCATTATGAGCTCACTGGCAACAGAGAATATACTTTAATTTTATGTTTCTAATATTTAACATAGTACCTCATATGTAGAATATTAAAAAAGTGATTGAAAGTGCTGCTGGGCATGGTGGTACAAGTTTATAATTCCAGACTTTAGGAGGCTGAGGCAGAAGGAATACTGTGGGTTTGAGGCCAGCCTGGACTACATAACAAGTTCAAGGCCAGCCTCAACTGTATAATGAGGTTGTGTCTCAAAGCCCCCCCCGCCAAAAAAAAACCTCAAAAAGAGTGAATAAAACATTGTCAGTTTTTGATTTGCATTACTAAAAGGACATAGGAAGGGCACAGTTAATGTAATATGGTAATCTGACTTTAAATTTGAGCAAAAGATTTAAACTGGCATTTCAACACAGGCACATTTTAATGCATACTTTAGAAAGAAAACCACAAGTGTAAAGCTATGATATAAATCATTAGGGACATTTTCCTGTAAATGGAGGCTCCAGTTAGGTCTAGATCAACCCCTCTGGGATCTTTCAAACTATGATGAGGGATCTGTCCTAGTTTGTACAGGTCTTTCACAGTAACAGGAAATACACTGATCCCAGTTGAAATGCCACAGCTGTCCAGCTAGCCAGGCTTAATGCAAATAAGCCTCCTGGTTTCTAGAGTTGACCAGCACTGGAAAGGAGTATACCTGTGTGTATGCATGCACATGTGCTTACACATTCTAAGAACTACCTCACTTTATCAGTTTAGAAGACTAACCGCTTAACAGTTTACCATGAGCAACACTTGGGTAGTCTGTTTGTTTACATACTGAATATCCTAAGTATTGCTAAGGTAGGTGTCATTTCAACCTAATGCTTAACTTGAATAAATTAAATTTTTTATATTTCCTGTTATAATAGCTTATAAAAGTCAACAAAGGGGCTGGCCCTGCCCGCAGGGCACGCTGAGAGGGTGATTCACACTGGGCATGGTGGTGTGTGCCTGTAATCCCACCACTTGGGAGGCTGAAAACAGGAGAATCACTATGAGTGTGATCTACATAGTGAGACCCTGGAGACCCTGTCCTAAATACACAGCAAGAAGAAAAAAAAACTTAACAAAAATGGGTAATTTTTAAATGGACTGGTAAGTGGTTAATTCTATCAAGATGTTAATTTTTCCACCAAACAACTCATTACCTGGTTGAAATAGGTCAGTGTTTCCCCTCCACAAATAAAACACTATATCAGCCATTAAGAAAAAAATTATCTTAGGAAAATATACTAAATACATAATCAGATCTTCATCAATTTTTATCAGTCACAGAGACATAATTAATATGCTATGAAGTTAATAAACAAAGAGCTAAGGAGCTCTTTGAGACAGTGGTACTTAAATCAGAACCAAGCCATTTTCATTACACAAATTAAAAACTAAAGAATCAATAAGGGCATGAGACTATGGAAATAAATACATCTCACTTGTCAGTGCCACATTTTCATGAAATACTTTCAATAATATAAAAATGAAGATGAGTCTTCTTGAAGTTTCCCTTCCTACACTACTACAGAGAGCATTACAAAGTGCACTGCATCTACTGCTGTCTTCACAGAGCAACTACACAATCTAGGAAATACTATTAGTGCTATAAAACAAATGAAAAAAACTGAGCAACAGAAGACAACAGCAGAGTCAGGGATCAAATCCAGGCAGTCTGACCTCAGAACCCACATTCTGGCTTTATACTTTTCTTCTGACTAGGAGCTCAAGTTCTAGGGTGTTTCAGAAAAAGACCAGATACTAGAGAAGCAAAACACTATTACCATCAGTGGACAGGTATCCAAACTATCAGTACTGCCAGTGTGGCCAAACCATCAGCATGAGCAGCCCACAAATGGGGAACTCCTCAATAACAGAAGCTGCTCAGGTATAGCAAGTATAGCAAAAGACAGGGAAGAATAGCAATGGGATTTGGAGAGAACTTCCTGTGTCCTTCCTGGTACATGATTTCTCTAAAGAGGCATTTGGTTTCTTCTTCAATGAAAGCCCTCCAGTTGCTTTAATTGCCTTTCACAGAATAGTTCCCTAATTTTAGCGCATTCCTGGTCATCCTCTGATGGGTCAACATCCCTGCTTAAAACTGAACTGATCTGAACCAGTTGAAACTAGTCTCCCTCCCATGTATTTAACAGAACTGTGGAGTTATTTCCAACGAAAGCCCCAATACTGCATTTGAAGGCTACACTAGTTATCATTTTTAAGACTTCTTCCAGTTAGAGCCCATAAATTTGAGATAAACTATGTGAATAAAGAGAAAAACAGTAATTAGTATTTTACAGGCTCATGGAGAATATTCTTCCAAAGTAACACAGTCATCTTTAGCGGGGGAACTTTAACCATTTGAAAAGCTACAGAATTCATGAAATGAAGAGGAATTCCACAGGGTAATCTTTGTGAGAATAAAGCTCTGAATGCCAGTTTAATTCAATTTTAGTTTAGCATTATCACTGTGAAACTGTCAAGAGTATTCTTAAGTGGCCAAAAATTTGTGCTTCTTGTTTTCAGCCTCAGCCTTCAGAATCACCAAAGAAACCTAAAATGAGTACATAAGGAGGTTTTTTTTTTTTTGGCATCCCTCTCAGTTTGTATAGAAAAATAAAAAAGCTAGTAGTAACTAACCTTTAGTAACTAGTGCAGCTTTCAAGGTACAGTAACAATTTTCATTATTTAATTTAATGAAAAACAGCTGGTAGACTTTATGGAAACCAGGTTTCCTGGTCTGAAGGCAAAAAAATAAATAAATAAGATGATAATAGTAATAATAATAAAAAATCACATTATCCAATCTTCATGTCATCTCCTTTTTTTATAATTCATACTTGAGATCCTAGAATTTCATATCCAAACCTAAAGTACTCTAAACAGAGTAGGACAAACAAGTGATCTGTTTCTGAAAAATGTGCCCTGATTAGCATTTAAAGCTTGCCCCAGAGAAAAACCATTCTACCCTAGATCATCAGGTTGTCACTTTGATGGTAAAGGAGACTGGAAAATTCCTTCAGCTGCTTTTAATGTGGTTAAGATCTCCAGGTCACTAGAGCCACGCTCCCACCTCACAGTCCTTTTAGAAGCAAAGGCTTTGATGTTTCTGGAGCGTGATTGTCAAGTGGTACCAGGAACAGAGATTGCCAGCTGTTTTCTGCCAATAGCTTTCTCTCCTAGTAAGAAAGGTACTGATTCTTTTCTGAAGATAGATTATATGAATGGGTATTACAATGGTAATAAGACTACTATGTTACAATTGCTATCACAATATGCATTTCAAGTGATTGTTATTTTTATAGTAGTTTTTTTTCTTCAACTTTCACTTTTATTTATTATTTTTCATGTATTTTGTACAGAGTCTCACCATGCAGCATGGACTCACAGTGATCCTCCTATTTTCAGTCTCCCCAGAACTGAAGGTATAGGCATGCACTACCATGCCCAGACTGGGTGACCAAATCAGCACACACAGGGGTGGGCCCAGCACAGCACGTGGTGCTGGGGATAGAACCCTAGTCCCTGTGCTCACCTAATCAGGCACTTAGTCCACTGAACTATCTCACCAGTCCCCAAGTTTTTCTACTGATGCCATTCTTAAAAGAGAAAAACTCTCCTCTCTTTTTAAAGCAGGTTATCAATAGTGTGGAGTTCAGATTGGCCTTGAACTTACAACTGCTGCCTCAGCTTCCTCAGTCCTAGAATTATCGGTGTGTATTACCATTCTGGGCTTAGGATAATATTTCTCACTAGTTACTAAAAACATTCTTCTAAAAGGTATATTACCAATGTTTTAAAAACTTTTATAAATTTCCTTTAACAATTACAATTTAACTGAACAAGTCAATGAATAAATGACAGGAGGAAGGGGAAGAGATACAGAGAAAGTAAAATGGGAGAGAGAGGTGAGTACTCTTAAATCAGTAACATAAAAATAACCGGAGGCTGGCCAGATAGTTCCACAGACTAAGTGCCTGCATAGGCAAGCACAGGGACCAGATTCGATCCTGGCACTGCATGCCATGCTGGCTGGGCCTCCAGGGCAGCTGAGCCTGCTACTGAGATTGGGCATGGTCCACGAACAGGAGGATCACGGCAAGTCCAAGCTGTGTAGTGATACTCTGCACCAAGTACATAAAAATAAATAAGTAAAAAGTAAAACTAACCAGGCATTGCTTACTTAACACTTGTGTTCCCCAAAATTTATACATTGAAGCCCAAAGTGCTAACACAGTGGTATTAGAATTTTTGGAGGTGATAAAGGTCAGATGATACGAAGAGTGTGGTGACATGCTTGTAATCTCAGCACTCATGAGGCTGAGGCAGGAGGATCACTGAGTTTAAGTGCAGCCTGAACTACACAGTGAGAGTGTGTGTGTGCTTCAAAACCTACCAACCAAACGAACAAAAAGTAAATTCAGATGCAGTCATGAGGGTGGGTGCTTCTTGATGGGATTAGTGTCCTCCTAAGTAGACAGGCAGCCTGAATTTCCTATCACATGAGCAACTCGCAAGAACACAGGAAAGAAGAGAGACCTCAACAACCACCATATATTCCAGTATCTTGATGTGAACTTTGCAGTTTCTAGTCCTATGAGAAATAAATCTCTATTGCGAAAAATAAATTCTCGCATGCCTCTTACCTATTATTTCCTCACTGCTGGAACAAAATAGCAACAACCACAGGTTAAAGGAGACCAGGTTTATTTTAACTAAGAGCCTATATAGATTTCAGTTTATAGTTGGCTGGCTCCAAGACAAGGCAGTATGGCAGAGGGCACTGTAGAGGAGAAACAGTCCAAGGCAAGGCAGGTAGGAGGCAGTGGCATGGCAGCAAGCCTGCCTTCTCTCTACCCCTCCATGTTCCACCCATGCTACAACCTTTTGATTGATGCCAAGCTCTCTCTGGATAAAATCTCCATTATCTATATCTTAATCCCAATATCACATACCTTCACCCAGCTTCATATGCCCATGATCTAGCTACCTGCCCAGGGTCCCACCTAGGAGCACATGAGGCTCAAGAGGGACCTCAGACACAGTCATAGCACTCCATTCCTGGCTCCAAAGACCCATGTACATTTCTTCACGCAAAAGGCATTTAGTTCATCTCTAAGAGCTGCCAAAGTCCTAATGATTTTAGCATTGGTTAAAAAAAAAAACCCAAGTCCAAAGTCTCTGATATTTAAGACAAACTCTTAGCTGTAAGCCCTTGTACAAATCGGAGGAAACTAAACACTTCCAACCATTCCCATTTCAAAAGGTACCAAAAGGGGGATAGAAAGGAAAGAGACTAAAACAAGACCAAATTCCAGCAAGCTAAATATTAAGTCTAATAGTGTGTGTCCAGATATAAGGCCGTCTGTTTCAAGATGTGTTTCAAAGGGTTTGGTGGGGGGTATCCATTCTAGGGTGCTCTTGTAGTTAGAGCTCCCATGCCTTCTTTCTCAGGTCAGCTTTCCTCACTTCCTTTGAATTTCAAGACGATCCAGGTTCCTGGTTTCTCCAACCTTCTAGGTTCTCCAATATATTTTTTGTTGTTGTTGTTGTGTGTGTGTGGGGAGGGTAATAAATAATGTCTTTTTACAATTTTTTATTAGTTTTAATGAGAAAAAAATAGCAATGAGACTTTTAAAACAGGTTAGTAGGATAGTTATAAAAATTAATACATTGCATATTGTTGTCTTCATAGTAGTTACTCAGAGTACAAGATGCAGACACATGATATGTGTCTAAATAATATTAGTACACCTCTTTCTTCTTATTGAATAAGAGAAAGTAGCTGTGTGTGTGTGTGTGTATATATATATATATATATATGTGTGTGTGTGTGTGTATGTGTATATATATATACACACACACACATATATGCATCTCTTTTTCACTAGAAAATGGTCCTTCATTTATATGTCTTTTTTATTTTGTTTTGTCAGAGGTGGGTGTACATTGCTGTCAGAGAAGCTGTATTTGGGCAAGGATCTTTTCATTCTTGATGGCAGTTGAAATACTATAGGTACTGCACTTTTGACCTCACATTCAAAGCTTTACACACTGCTCTCTCAGGGATACACTTTCCTAAGACTTTTCTGAAATCTGAGTGAAAGCCTTCCTGCTGCTACAAGGCAGACACATTCCACATTCACCTAAAACCCACACTATGTGGATGATATCAAAGTCTGCTACTCGGCTAGAACAGTATCCATGCTTCTTTTTCTCTTGGCTTTAGGGATCACTTGCCATGATTACACTATGAACCAAATTCTGAGGTTTAATTTTCCCTTGGCCACTACGATGATATTCTGGGGCAGTCTCCTCAAAGCAGATTCTTACACTTTTGCAACCAGGAGGCCTAAAAATGGTAGAGTCCTGCTGGCTCTTGTAATGTCCTCAGGCCATCTTTTCTATTATCTTGTTCCTTTTCATAAATCAAGCTTTCCTCTTCTCCATCTTTTTAAGCCATAACTATAATAGAGCTTCCTTTCTAGCCAACCTCAAAACTTCTTAAATTCATTCTGCTGAGTATTTTTGATCTTGATTCTCAACAGAGATCTGGCTATATCACCATCTCAACATTAGATTGCCTTCAAGTTTCATCTACCAGATTAGTTAAGTCTGCTGCCCTTAATTTGTCTCATGCAAAGTCACTGGACAAGAGCAAAACATAGATAAATTTTCTGTCAAAAGGTAACATATATGGGTCTGGAGTCCAACAACCAATGCAGTCCTTTTTTCTAACTGAAACTTCCTGAGCCTGGTCTTTACTAGATGTATTTCTATCTGTATGGACTTCTGAGCTCTGACTAGCATCTATTACCAAGTTCAGCTTACAGCATTCTAGAGCTGCTTCTTTAGCCAGCATCTCCAAATCTTTCAAAATTCTTCTTACAAGCCAGTTCAAAAGGCTACTTCCTGAACCACATGGCCAGGTAGTGTCATAGCAACAAACCTACTTATTTGGTAGCAAAATCCATCTTAGTAACTTTTTGCAATGCTGAAACAAAATATCCAGCAGCCAAGGTTAAAGGAGGAAAGGTGTATTTAGCTCTCAGTTTGTAGATGTTTCAGTCCATAATTGGCTGGCTCCCAGGCAGTAAGGCATGGCAGAGGGCCATCATACAGAGAAAGAGTTCGTGGCATTGGAGGCAGAAGGCAGCAAGCAAGAAGTAATGAGCAAGCATCCCTTTCCTTTTAATCTCATTGGAGCTACATGTCTTTTGGATGTGCCACCCACTCCCAGGATAGTCCTCCCCGATATGCATACCCAGAACTATGCTAACTTCAAGCAGTGGACTAATGTACTACTACCCACCCCTTAATTCTAGTATCACACACTCTACATTCCACTGGCTCAGAAAAACCCTACTTGTAAGTGTCAATGCTACATTAGTCCAAATGACTACCATATGAGGTACCCGGTACACAATGAACTATTAAATTAACAGTCCATCTTGTGGCCAAACAAATGTCAGTGCGAAACTATAAATAATTTCAGAATTTCAGGTAATTCCCGTCCATAATTACCTCTTCGCTTTCTTTTTTGTTGCTTCTTATCAAGCTAGAACCAGTTTGCCAAAATCAGATTCTATTTTTACCTAAGTAAAGCTGTTAAAAAGGAAGGTTCATCTTTTAGAGGATTTAAAAACTTTATAGACTATTCTACCATCAAATGACATTAGTTCAAAAGTTTGCTCAAGCCAAAAATATTAAATTACAAAAATCATCATGATTATAGGGATACTTTTAACTATCTTGATTTGATATATAAAACAAAACAAAACCCAAAATAATAAAATATCATCATCCATTTAACTGAACTAGGATACTAGTATGTGTTTTTTTTCAGTTCTCTCTCTTACCATTCGGCCAAATAGATTTTCAGCTAAGGATGCAGT
>PVKN010030276.1:0-12768 GCA_004027915.1 Capromys pilorides
AGCTAGTGGGGAGCGTTTGGATTTGGGATGACAAAAGGCAACCATCGCGGCGACAGCGGTACAGCTCCATCAGTGTGCCGAAATCTATTGAATCCTATATTGTGCCCTTGTGAAGTGCAGGGCACACAATTACTAGTTTAATAAGGTCGTTCTACTCTAAAAGTTAAAAACCCACCAAAAAGAAGGCCGCGAAAGGGCAAAGTAAGGTGCGCACCACGCACGGGCCTCTCGAAATCGACATCGCAAGGCCAGGGCAGTGGGTCGGAACCCGAAGAGACACACGGGTAGCAAGCAGTACAAGAGTCTGGCACCGGTCACCGTGGAGAAAGCGGGCACCGGGAGCAGAAGGGCGCAGCCCTGCGCGCACACCGGGGCAGCTGATGCGCAGGGCGGCGTCTGCAGGCGCTGCTGCCCGGTGGGGAAGGCGAGGCTGGGTAGTGGGTGCCGTGGGGGCCGAGCCGCCCACCCCGCGCTCACCGCCGGGCTCCTCCGCCTCCGCCTGCTCCCCCTTGACTCTTTCCCGCCCGGCTGCTGCCTGCTACGGGCAGATCTCAAATGTTCCAAGGAGCTCCCCCCATTCTGTGAATGTCATTTTCTCTGAATAATCTCCACGGATGAACTTGGTTTTAACAGCGCGTTTATTAATATCACCCCCTAACCGGTAATAACCAGCAATATCACTCACAGAGGACTAGTTAGACAAGCTGCCCTGCCTAGCCCCGTGAGCTGAAGTGAACCGCTGAGGGCCTGCCACTGGGGCTGAGCCCGAGGGACCCCGAAGCTTCTCTCCCATGCGATGAAATTTATCTGACTTCTTAAACTCCGCCGGAGTAAGTTCGCAGTAGTACATAACTGCCCCTGCTTCGCACGCCACATCTGCACAGCTTTCGACCCCCTGTACCCTCCCCACTTGCCCGTTTCTCTTAGTCCCTTCTTCTTAAGCCCGTGTCCTACCGCCTCTCCTTAATTTTACTTTTAGTTTGTTTTTTTTAATACCAGAAATCAAACTCAGGACCTTGTGCTCGCCAGGCAGGTGCTGCACGGCTGAGTCCCAGCTCTGGCCCCGGCCCAGCCCTGCCTCTCCTCTGTTTTGCACTTTAATGAATTTGTACTTAGGCCTCTCGTACTAGAGAAACCACAAGACTGTCAACCTCCTGGGCCGGACTCGCTTCATTTAACATCGTGATCTCTAGATCCAACCCCTTTCCCACACATGCCGTGGACCCGTTCTTGTATCTGGCTGCATACAGCCCGTGGGGCACGTGCCCCACGCCTCCTGTCTCCCCTCAGCTGTCCAGGGGTGCCTAGGCTAGGTATCTAGTTTGCGGCCCGAGCCCAGCTACTGTGAGTGGGACTGCTATGAACAGGTGTGTGTCAGGGTCGCACAATGACCTGAACTCTTGGGGGGCACACTCAGAAGGGAGATGGCTGGCTCAGCTAGGTGTCTAGTGTTGGCTTTTTGAGAATTCTCCACCCGGACTTCTGGAGCGGCTGTCCTAGTTTGCACCCCCAGCAGCTCCGTGCAAGTGTCCCTCCCCCACGCTGTGGCCAGGATCGGATGAGCACCGGTTACCGTCTCCCGCCTGGAGTGGCGTGGAATGCCTGAGCTGTTGGGGCTTGCACTTTTCTGGAGGGAGAGATGCCAGGCCTTTGTTTCATTCAGCTCTGAAGCCGGTCCTTCAGTGAAGGGCAGGAGAAGCCAAGGGGCTGATCCTTTCTGTGACAGCACTTTGCAGGCCAGCAGGGACATTCAAAGAGCAGATGGCAGTGTCGCCTCGCACACGCTCCCAAGCACGGTTGTGCAGGAGGAGGACATTCCCTGCCCCTTAGACACCTTCGGGTAGTTTATTCAGTGCCACAGTCCCTCATTTGTGCCTCTGGTTGGTGGACTCACTGTCTAAGCAGCCTGGCACTACCCTGAAGGGACGCCCGTTGCCCTGGGAACACGGCTCGGCCCTGCCTCGGAAGAGGCACACCAGAGACAGGCTGCCCGAGGCACGCGTGAGTGGCCCGACTGGACATGTGACAAGTGTTCTCCTGTTTAAAAAAAAGTCCTACAGTAAAAGACACCTCGTCCTTGAGCACCCCCAGTCTCCCCTCGCACGCTTGCCCCAGCACTCGTGCCACTTTCAGGAGCAGCTCTGGAAGCCCGGGTCGTGAGAGCCTTTAACTGTCCTGGCTGCCTCAGTGCCCTGAATCAGCTCAAACGTCTCCCCTTCCTGGTCGTGCTGATGTTGGGGAAGAGCCAGGGTCCACGTGAATGGGACACACTGAGTCTTATCCCCAGCCAGTTTCCTCAGACACAGCACTGACCCCACAACTAGCAAGAAGAGGAGCTTCTTCTGGCCCAGATCAGTCTGAGCTCGGCTGGTGGCAGCGCCCAAGGGGAGACCTGTGCACCCCCTGGCAGCCAAGAAGCAACCACAGAGGGGAGGAGCCCTGCCAGGTCATGGCCCATGACCGTCTCTTCCGACCAGGGCCACCTTCCAGCAGCCCTGCCTGTGAGTGCACAGGGATGGTGGGAGACTTCTAAATCTGCACTCAGTACTTTCTGAGTCAGGTGCCCTGCACAGCGGGGGAGTCAGGGGGAGCAACCAGCCCTGTCCTCCAAGACTCGGGCACATCTCTGTGCAAAGTAGGTGTAGCTCATCCCAAAGGGCCACCAAAGTCTCACCAGCTCCAGCACAGCTGACAGACGCAAGTCCAAAGTCTCCTCTAAGGCTCCAGGAAACGCCTAGGTATGAGCCCTATAAAGATAAAGCAGAAAATTAAGCTCTGCTGACAAACAATGGCATGGGGTAAACATTTCCATTCCAGAAGGGCTGAACAGGTACGTAGGAGAAGCTGGGCCAGAGCAAGGCCCAGCCCCAGCAGGGCCAGCACCGCCCTCTGGCTCCATCCCAGCACCCGTGGGCAAGCTGCCGTGAGCCGTGAGCCCGGGTGGCAGGGGTGGCCCGCCATTGGCCGCACGTGGCCTCCCTCTCGGCGCTGTCTTGCAGTCCTAGGCTTCCTCGGCAAGGACAGCTGCTCCTTACAAATCCAGCAGCCTGGCTTTCCTTACCCTCCGGCAGCCTCCTTTGGCCCTGGCAGTGCCCACGGCTGAAATCTGGGCAGAAGCCTCTCCTACTGTGGTGGCACTGACATTTACAAGGCTTGTAAGGCCAGCACCATGGAGAGGGTGCCAAGGCCTAGCGCAGCTGGGCTGGGAGTGGTGCTGAGTCCTGGGACACCCTTCCGGCCTTGGAGGGCTGAGCTCCCTTCAGTGGGCTTCTGAAGGTGAAGTCTGTCACGTTTACACCTGGTCACCTCTGAAGAATGGGATCTTACTGACTTTTGAGGGGCTTTCAAGGGATATTTCCTATTATCTTGATATAAAGTACTTGGCATCTTTTTTTAAATTTTACTTTTTTAATATGTTATTTATTTATTTATTTGGTACAAGATCTCACCACGCAGCTTGGATTCATAGTGGCCCGCCTGTCTCAGCCTCCCCAGCACTGGGATCACAAGTGTGATCCACCACATCTGGTTTTGGTGATCTGCACGGGACACCCTGGGTTTCAGGGCCAGCATAGTGCATGGTACCAGGGATCAAACCCAGGTCCTTCCATTTTCCAGGCAGGTGCCCAGACCCCTGAGCTATCTCGCCAGCCCACTTGGCTTCTTTTTAGTGCTCATCATTTTAGAGAGGAAACTCTCCTTGACCAAACTTTACAGGTTCTCCTCTTCTGGCAAAATGAAAAATGTTAAAGTCCCCTCAGTCATGCTGTTTGTTTGTGCTGCTCAATGCAAAGGCGGCTAAAATCTCCCCGGAGTACCCATGCTACAGCCTGAATGTCAGGCTGCTTTGAGATTTTCTCTGCCATATTAACTAGTCTGGAGATTGGGTCTCATCCCCAATCCCAGGTCCTGGCAAGTCTCAGTTCTGCTGAGGAGCAAGACAGAAGGGTCTGGCAGAGAAGAGCTGCTCGCCTTCTGTGACCCCTGGCTCCTCCCCCAGCCAAAACGCCTGAGAAAGTGTGACCATTCTGAGTCAGTGTAGGACATTAGGACAGGAGCAGAAGCAGCTCTGCTCGCCTCAGGAGGGAGCAGAGTGCGAGGGGACAGGCAGGACAGCGGGGTCAGGCGAGGACAGAAGTGCCCTTCCAGGTCACATCCTGTCTAGTTACCTTTTGTCGTTGCTGTTGCTGCTGGGGCCAATGACCCAACACCGAAAGTCAAGGAAGGAAAGGCTTATTTAGCTGGAGGACAGCGGAGGCATCCCCTAAAGCCTCATGCAGTCACTGGGGGGATGGGGGCTTCTAGAGTTTGTGATTAATTCATTGTCCAGTGCTGAGATTATGGGAGAGGGTGCTACCCCACTCTGGGGCGAGTAATTTGCAGAATGGGGTGCATAGGCTGGCTAGCTTCTGCCGCTGCTGCTCCCCCTTTGTCCTTTGCTGTCCTCCCCCACATAAATGGTGCCTGCTGCCATGTGCCACTCTGCCTTGGAGCCAGCCTGGACACAGACCGCAACACTGCCCAGAGACTGCCCCTTCTGACCAGACTCCACCCCTGCGGAGCAGCTCAGCCACAGCATCCTCTTGAGGCAGCCACCTTCCACAGCCAGGCCTGTGAGCCCGGGAGCCCTTGGGGAGAGTCTCTGTCCCAAACAGAACCAGCGCCATCGTCTCTCCTTAGGACGACGCGCAGCGGCAGCGGCAGCATTCACCTGTTTTTATCCCGCTTCGCTGAGAAGCTCTGCAAGTCCCCTCCCCTCTCCCGTGAGCGCCTCTGCTTCTGCCCCTGGGGCTCCTGTCCTAACGTCCTGTGCTGACTCAGAATGGTCACACTTTCTCAGGCGTTTTGGCTGGGGGAGGAGCCAGGGGTCACAGGAACAAGACAGAAGGTGGTGAGTGGGGCGGAGCAGGGCCACTGCCGCGGCTTCCAGCCTCCTCGCCACCCGGCCTTGCCTGCACTTGGTATCACACGTGTGAGTACAGGCCTGAAGGAGGTGGGCAGAGCTGCCTCCGGACACAGGGAGAGTGACGGGACTGGCGCGCCCAAGGTGCCCAGGCGCTCAGGAGGGAGCAGGCGGCGGCGGGCTCCGTGAGTGCAGGACCTTTGCCCATGGACCTTCGTGAGGCACTGCAGGCACACCTGCTGTGGTGCGCTAAGGGAGAAGAACGAGGAATGTGCACTAGGGGAGCACCTTCTAAAGATGCATGCTTTTGTTTTAAAGCACACAAAGGTAAAGACGACGATGAAACCAAGTTTCAAAACAGGTTAGTAGGATACTGACAACAGCTGACACGTTGTGCGTGGCTGTCTCTATGGTAGTTATTCAGAGCAGAACATACGAAAGTGTTATCTTGTCTAGACAATATTAGCACCAAATTTTATTTTTGATGAAGTGAGAGAAATTAGCAGCATGGCCGTTTGAACTTTTTTGTTTGTTTGTTTGTTTGTTTTGCTTTTTGAGACAGGGCCTCACTTCAGGCTGACCTTGAGCTCACTTTTGTAGCCCAGGCTGGTCTGGAACTCACACCGCTCCTCCTGCCTCAGCCTCCCCAGTGCTGGGATTATAGGTGTGCACCACCACGCCCAGCCATACTTGAACTATCATGCCTATGTTTTTTTCTCCTTTTGCCCTATCTTGCCCCCATCACAGTTTGTCTTTTCTTTTGAACAGTTTCTTCCCAATTCACAATACCCATTGTATATTTTGGACTTTTTATTTGTTCATTTTCTCATGCTAGTGACAGAACACAATGCTTATGCACACGAGTGTGGTTTATTGCACTTGGGTATGGTCTTCAGTTGCATCCATTCACCTATAAAAGTCTCCATCTTTTCCTTCTTTATGGCTGAGTAGTACTCCATTGTATAGAATCACACCTTTTCATCTAATCCTTAGTTGACAGGAATCTGCACTGTTTCCAGGATGTCACTATCATAAATTGTGCAGCTATGAAGCTGGGTACACATGTACTGCTGTGGTGTGATGTGTTTAATTAGTTCTTGGAAGATAACCAGAAGAGGGACAGCTGGACAGAATAGGACTCCAATCTTAGTGGTCTTTCTAATGAATCTCCACACTGGTTTCCATGATGACTGTGCCGGTCTCCATTTCCACCAGCAGTAGTCGGGGGCTCCTTTCTCTCCATAGCTCCCTCCAGCATGCGCTATCGGTTAATTTTTTATTTTTTTTTTATGATAGCCCTTCATTCTGGGGTGTGATGGAACCTCCACGTTGTTTTAATTTGCATCTCTCAAACAGCTAGTGATGCTGGGCATTTTTCACGCATTTATTTGCCACGTGTGATATCTTCATTCCAGAAGTGATTCTTTATCTCAGATGCCTATTTATGGCTTGGATCTTTGCACTAGAGGGGTCTGATTTTTTTTTTCAATTCTTTTTTATTTATGCATTTAGTATGGAATCTACAGGGTCTCACTGAACAAATCAGGCTTCTAGTGATCCTCCCTGGTTTTCAGCCTCCCAAGTGCTGGGATCACAGGCCCACGCCACCACACCCAGTCTCAGTCACTGTCTCAGCGTGACCCAGGGGTGGCACAACGGGCCCGGGATTGAACCCCTGGCCCCTGCATCTGCCTAAGCAGGCAATTTAATCCACTGAGCTATCTGGCCGGCCCTTACCTTAGGTATTTGTGGGGGTTTTGTTTTGTGTTTTAAAGCTTTTTCAACTCTTTATCATGCTCTAGAAGAAGTCCTTTGCCTATGGGACAAAAGGTTATGCTTTCTCCCACTCTGTGAGTTGTCTTTCCACTCCTTGGCGATTTTTCTTGCTGTTCAGTCACAGTTCTAGGGCTCTCCCTTGCAGGTTCTCTGCCCTGCCCCCCTTGTGACTTGGAGTTCTCTCACATCCCCTCTGCCTACACCTACGTCTTCACAACTTTCACCCACTTTCTCTTCCAGGAGATTTAGTGTTTCTGTTTTAATATTTAGATCTTTGACCCATTTTGACTTTAGGTCAGTGCATGGTAGTAAATGCGGCTCATGTTTCAGCCTGCAGCATGAGGAAAGCCAGTGCTTCTAGCACTTATTAAACAGGCTGCCTTCCTTCCAGCGAGCATGCTTCACTCCCTAGTCAACGACAAGGTAGCCGAGTGTGCTTGGAGTGTGCCCGCAGCTTTTATTCTGTTCCACTCAATGTCTGCTTGGTGTTTTTTGTTTTGTTTTGTTTTGTTTGTTTTTTTGCCAGTACACTGCCAATTTTTATCACAGCAGCTTTGTATAACTTCCCACCTGGCATTCTGATGGACCCAGATTTTCTTTTGTTTTACACAACTGTTTTTGCTACTCTAGGTTTTTTTCTGGATGAATTTCAGAAACGTTTTTGCTGGGTCTATAAGGTATATTAATGGCATTTGACGGGCGTTGCATTACATCTGCGCAGCTCTTTTGAGAGCACGGCCACTTTCACTATGTTGGTTCTTCCTATCCAAGAGCAAGGGACATCTCCCTACTTTCTGATATTAAGTGGTCAGAAGTTGAAAGATTTCGCTCTAAAATTAGGAGCAAGACAAAAATGTTTATAATCACTATTCCTGTTCATCATAGTTCCAGAAACATTAGCCAGAGCAACTAGACAAGAGCAAGAGATAAAAGGAACAAGGGTTAGAAGGCAAGAAACTAAGTTGTCACTATTTGCAGTTGACATGATACTCTGCATAGAATACCCAAAAACTCCACCAAGACACTTGTAGATTTAATATCCAAATCTAGTAGGGTAGCAAGATACAAAGTTAGCCCTCAAAAGTCAATGAACACTCCCGTACAAAAGCAACAAACTTGCACAGAGAGAAGGTAGAGAACGCATACCCTTCATGATGTCATCCCCAAAAGTGGAATACTTAGAAATCAGTCTCACAGAGGATGTCAAAGGTCTGTACAGTGAAAATTACAGTACCCTAAAATAAGGCAATTTTAAACAGCAGCTCACACCCAAGCAGGCTCCTCACCGACCGGGTAGTGCAAATCACCTGGCAAGAAGCTCCCAGGGGGAACAGATCTGTGTTTCTTCTGGCGATGGAGGCTCAGGTCTCACAGCGTCCAGGGCGTGGCGGGGCGCTCAGCTGTGTGAGACAGTAGGAAGTCACCAGAGGTGACCAGCAGCAGCGCACAAAGCTGAGGAGCAAACGCTCACTTACCGGGTTTAAGTGTCAGGTCCCAAGCCCAGAGTCTTCACTCTGAACTTTGGCCCCGGCCCTTTCTTTTGTTTGTGTTGAGACAGATTCTCACCTCGGCTATCCAGGCTGGGCTCCTCTCGCGAGCCTTCTGTCTTGGCCTCCCGGAGTGCTGGGATCGCAGACATCCACCCCTGCTCCACGCTTTTATTCCCCCAGTGAAAACCCCAAACTACCTGAGAGGTTAAGGTTCCTGCAGATCATGACAGAACTTCTCAAACCTAGAATCAGACCCAGCGCCGCCATCTTCTCTACTCTCTCACTGAGATTTCCACATCACACTTTCAGCTACAGTAATTCCCAGAAACACAATACCAAGGAGACACACTGTCCTGGCTGATCTCATAGCAATCTAACAGTGCAGCTGCCGAGATGGCTTCACCGTCCCTGAAGTGGACCAAATCCTGGAGCATTCCCAGGAGGGTGAGACGTCCTGCAGCACCTTGGGGAGTCCCTGTGGTGCCCTGGACAAAACACCCAACCCAGAACTACAGATCTCATTTAAAAAATAAAGCCAGTAAAGCGAGCTATCTTAAGGGATCACCACTATGGCTATGTTTCCAGTATGGAGAGATGGCTTGTTTATAAGAAATGGGAAAAGTGACAGAAAAGGCTGACAGTTGAGCTTTTGTCAAGCTGGTGATTGTTGCTTAGCCTTCAGTTCAGTTGTTCCAGCATCTGCATCACTTCCGAGTCTGCTTCTGAGCACTGCCGGCGTTCGGTGTTTTTCGGCAGAACATGGCCACGCTCACCCGAGGGAGCAGACGTGGACTGAGACATGGCGATTCTGCTCCTCCCTCTCCCGTGGCACCCCTCAATACTCCGTCCGACTCTTGTCTCTTGTCACCCTTCCCATTTGAACAGGACACCTCTTCTGCCTACCTCCTGCCCCTTACTTTGGTCTTTAGTTACATTTTCGGTTTCTCATGTAAGAGAAGCCACGCCACACGCACGCTTGTGCGCCTGGGTAACTTCGTTCAATGTCACGGTCCTGAGGGCAGCTATTTAGCGACAGCACTCACATTTCTCCCTCGTTAGGGCAGAGCAGTGCCAAGCTGTGGGGAAACACCGTGTCCCCTCTACCCGCCCATCTGCTGATGGGTGTCTGTGTGGTCCTAAGGGTGTAGCCAGTGTACACTGTGCTCTGTAACCCTAAGTGCATCCATGGCATGTGATCTGGTGGCTGTAACCCTTTCTGGCAGATTCCTAGGAGGAGAAGAGCTGGTCAGGTGGAATTTCAACTACTAGCTGTTTGGGGGCTCCCCACCCTGGTTCCCACAGTGGTTGTGCTCCTTTACGTTCCCCTCAGCAGTGCAGGCAGCTCCTGCTCCTGCCCCCCAACACCTGATTTCCAGAAGGCAATCGTCCTGGAGTCGGAGGGATTCCCGGGGCTACCCTAGCTTTGCATTTCTCTAAAGGTTGGTGACGTGCACATTTTCTTCATGATATCCGTTGGCTGTCTGCAGCCCCTCTTCCGACTCATTGTCCCTCCCTTCAGGTGCCCAGAAAGGAGATTTGAACTAACGGATGAAGGCTGCAATTATTCCCCTGTGTCTACCAGCTCTTGTCACTTTTGTCACTGTAACTATCCTGAGAAGATCAACTGGGAAGGCAGGAAGACCTGCCCACGCATGCACTCGGAGGTTTCACCCCATGGCTGCTGGGGCCTCTGGTGAGGCAGCACAAGATGGCAGAGGAAACCTCACCGCGGGTGGCATTATAGCCAGGAGAAGGCTGGGTCCCGGACGTCCCTGCAGCAGCAGAGACTCCACGGCCTCACCACCTCCTCCTGCAGCCCATCTCTGCAGGGCTCAGCCACCTCCCCACAGCTCCAGGGACTGGTGACCTCCCTCCCACACCGGGGCCTCGGGGCAACAAAACGCCAGCACCCTTTAAACACACCCAGTTTCTACTTCAATAAAGACCAGAGCAGAGCAGGTGGATCACAGAACAAAAACTGGATGTCAGATCTGGCCGCAGATGTGTTTACTGGCGGCAGGGAGACGGATCTATGAGAGTGATCACAAAACACAGAGAGCATTTAAATTTTAAAGAAAGCTTAAGAGAGCAAAAGGCAACCTGAGGGGTGGCGGGAGGACTGTGTTAGAAAGGAGTATCGCAGCTTCTGAGGGTTAATAGCAATGCATCTTTTAATGTAATAATTCTATTAATTTGAACGTACACTGTACGCTTGGGCCACTCCTTGTAGAGTAGATGTTTATGGCAGTTTCTACCCAATAGATACGTGGCACTGTGTCTGCCTCCCTGGGCACCAGATCTCCCTCGATTCCAGCCTGGGTGACCACCACAGTGGGCCTTAGAGGTCAATGTGCACACATTGCACTGGCGTATCTCTTCGCATGTGAGCTATGCCCCCCTCAAGGCCCTCCCAATGCATGGATCCCGTGGCTTCTGCCACGCTCAGCAGTAACTCTGGGGCCCTCTCCCCAGTGTCTTCAGGTGCGCAGCCGTGGCTCCTTGGTGTCCTCAAACATCCTGAGATGCTTCCCTTCACGATCACTTTGACTTGTGGGAAAGAGCCAGAGGTCACAGGGTGCCGGGCCCGGTGGGTGAGCCGTGGTTGGGAAAGCCAGGCCCCAGGGCTGCTTGTCCGGGCTCCACGGAGGCTCAGACAGTGCGCACCACGTAGCGCGGCACATGGGGATGCGCTGCCCAGAAGGGTGGCCGGGTCACCTCCTCACTGTCATTCGTTACTTTTACAGGTCTGGGCTTCTAAGGCATGAGAGCCACTTCCTCCTGGACACTCGGTGCTCGGACAGGCCACGTCGTCTTTCCTTTCACGCCCCATCGCCTCCCTCCAAGCACAGCCAGGCAGGCCAGGCCCCGGCGTGCAGGAGGGGCAGACACACCTAGCAGCAGCCTTAGTCACTTCCTCCACACACAAGAAAGTGCAGGTTTGCAAAGTACACTCGCAAGTGCTCTCTGCTCTTCCCTGCTTAAGTCAACAGAGTCGAAGGCGTCACCTGCACTGCTCCGAGCTGGGTAAATATTTGCCCGGTCTGCCCTGCAGCAGACATGGGTGGCTTCTACCTCCCCTCTCTGCTCCTCGAGGCGCATCTGTCTCTCCTCCGTGCCTGGTGCAGGTTCTGCTGCACAGCACCCGAGCGTGAGGCTCTTCCGGGCTCCAGCCTCCTCCTCCTCAGGCGGCTGAGGACTGCAGCTCTTCCTGCAGCCCCCGCCCCGCCCTGGGTGCTGGACACTGCGTGTGGTCCTCGGGGAGCCTGGGCCACACTCTCACCCCTTGGGCTCCTCTTGGCAAGATGTTTGTGTGCGCCGCAGCAGCTGGACCCCGGAGAGCAGCCTGAAGGTCCAGGCGTGGCCTCCAGGTCCAGAAGTGGCAGGATTTCAGGCTTCCGGTGCTGACCAGGGTGGAGGATTCTGGAAGTGCCTAGCACGGCGGTGCGGGGCACGCTGGATCAGGGGTGCACAGGTGTAGTCCGCCTTCTGAGCAACAGCACGGGGGAGAATCCCAAGGAGGGCTAGGGTAAGCCTGGTAAAATGTACCACCTGCCCCCAGATGCTAGAGCCAGGAAACCAAGGGTACAAGACAGACACACAGCTCTCCACCCCAACACCCTGTGGGCTTTGTCACACCCTACATCGGTGTCACCTCTGGGGAACCTTCCATCCCACTCCTGATTGTTCAGGGCTGGTTCCCTATCTCTTCGCACTGAGCTCCTCTCCTACCCTCTGGACAGTGCACCCGCTTTATCTCCCTAGGTGCATGCTGTCCGTGCCCTGGCCCTGCCTGGAGAAGTAGCCCAGGAGGCCTGGATTTTCCTGGCACTGATCAGAGCCACGTTTGTCACCTGGATGTGTCCTGGGAATTGAGACACTTCACACAGGGTTGTCGCAGAGGTACTGTGAGGACCTTTCTCTCAAACGGTGAGTAGGCTGGGTCTCCAGGTGAGCTGGGGGCCGCAGGGCACGGCTGGCTGGTGCGGGAGGGAGACACAAGGCCGTGAGGCTGCACAGGCCCCCGGCACTGCCTGTGGGCCTTGGGCGGGGCGGCCAGGCAGCTCGGGGACTCCACGCCATAGGACCGTGTCCTGCAAGAGGATTCAGCCCTTCGGGGTCAGGGACTTGGCATCTGACCTGTGTTTCTCCTCACCGTCAAACTGGGAAGGATCCCAAGCGCTGTGCTGTGTGGGCCACAGCTATGGGTGTCCACCACGCATGATGCCAAAACACTAACACCGGCAATCCATTTAATTCACTTAAAATTCACAAGCTATTGCACAGTAATCTAGATTATGTATTTGTATGCAAATCTAGTTGCATTGTTAAAAACTCGAGAGGGACAAAACACATTGTTTCCCATTTTTGCAAGTTATTTTAAAGCCTGGTTCAAAAGACAGAGATTCTGAAATATGGCCTGTCACCGAGCTGGGAACATGGATGGAATGACACCCAGCACCCCAGGCCACACTGGGGACGCTCACCAAGACCTGGGCACCCAGCCCCGTATGCTGCTTTCCTTCTTTTCCTGCAATGAGAGTAACTGGTCCATCGGGAACAGTGACAGAATAGCAGTGCAGCGGGATGGCTACAACAGCA
>PVKN010030277.1:0-12780 GCA_004027915.1 Capromys pilorides
GAGAGAGAGAGAGAGAGAGAGAGAGAGAGAGAGAGAGAGAGAGGCAGAGATAGAGACAGAGACAGACAGAGAGACACAGAGACAGAGACAGAGGCAGAGAGATCAGTTCTGGCATTGACTGGGTAGTCACCACCAGAACAGGAAATTGGAGAGCCTATGCAGGTGTGGCGGAGGGAGGATCAGTTCAGGTTGGGACTTTCATTCCTTAGTCTCTTGGATATTACTAGGCAGTAGGTACCAGGTCAAGAGCAACCTGGTCTCTTGACACTCACTTCCCTGAGAGGGGAGGACAATTTAAATCAATCAACGAAGTGACCACAGAAGTGGGGCGGGGGGGGGGAGGGGGGGGATATTGCAACAGACCACCTGGGGATAAGCAAAAATAAGATGCCAGGCTGGCTGCCACAGTGACCCTGCAAAAAACTGGAGACACAGTTTGCAAAGTTCTGTGTCAGCGGTCACAGGAAAGATCAGAAAGCACACTGCAAAATACATGCAGCATACTGTACTGTTCATAGAAAGATAACACACAAGAGGATTCTAGAGATACTTTGGCGTTAGGCTGTTCAAGAATTTTACTTTGACTTTTGTTTTTTTAACCTTAAACTGGGTGATGAACACAGAGGTGTGAGACGCAACAGTAATTAACATACTTTTTTGTATTGCAAAGTGAAGTTACTACAAAGGCGAGACCTCTGGCTTGATTATTAGGCCCAGTCAAGAGCGACCTCACCTCCCTTAAGCTCGGACCAGTCGGCTTCAACCGGTTTTCACCTCCTCTGGCACCGACCTGGCCAACCCCGCCCACTAAGCGTGCTGCCGTCCCGCCCACATCCGCCTTTTGCCCAATGGGCGCGCGGGAATCGGGCCCACACCCCCGACGCACCTCGACTCAGGCCCGCGCCGCGTGACGTCACGGCCCAGCCCCCGCCACGTGACGGCCGCACGCCGGGCTCTAGCTGGCTGCTGCACTTGCGGCGCAGAGGCCGGTGAGGCGCCGGCGGCGACGCCGCGGAGGGAGCTGGGTGCCGGGGCCCGCGAGCGCATGGAGGAACCGCCGGCCGTCTGACGACCGCGGGGCGAACGGACCCGGTGGCCTCTCGCTGGCCTCGAACGGCGGCACCGGCGGGCCTCGGAGCCATGGCGACCGGCAACCAGCAGAAGGAGAACACGCTGCTTCACCTCTTCGCCGGCGGGTGAGGCTCGGGCCGACACTGGGTTTCCCCGCGGCCCAGGGCGGTGGTTGGGGTCTGGCTCGCCCTGCGCACACCCGCGGCCGCGCCCGCGCCCATGCCCTGTCCCTGCGGCCCCGCGCTTCTGCTTTGAGCAGTCGGCCGGGGCGAGTGTCTTCCTGGCCACCGTGGCCACCTGCCGCCTGCGACCTTATGGACCACCTCGGGGCAGTCCCCAACACCAGCGTCCAGGGCTCAGGGCCGCCGAGCCTGGGCTGCTAGTGTCACCTCAGCAAGGCCCTGAACGGGGCTGGGGCGCGGAGACGCTGGCCGGCCACACGTGGGAGGGAGGAGGGGGAACCTCGAGGTTCCGGGAAGGGAGTGTGCTGTTGCATTGCGGAGCACCCTCAGGTTTTCCAGTAGCGATCCTGCGTTTTGGGTGGGTTAAGTGGAGGGGATCAGGAAAGGGCCTGACCTCTCCCTCTTTCCCCCAGAGAAGTTAAAACCTTGAGTGTTGCTAAGTTTTTTTCCCCATTCATCTGGTCCTTTGCATGTCTTTCAGATGTTTGTTTCTGAGATCCTCACAGGCCTGGCAGAAGTTTTTGTTTTTGTTTTTGTTTTTAAGCATAGGATGTTCTCTGTCAAACAGAAGGTATCGTGGGCCATCATCTTGACTGGAGCATTCTGGTGGCAGTCACCTAGATATTATAACAAACTAGTAATGGATGAGAAATTTCTGTGAAGCAGGCTGTGATGGAAATGTTTCTGAGCTCTTTGTACTGTTACTGTAGCTGGTCACTGGGTCCCTTTCTTCCTCCAGGCAGGTAACTTGGTGTCCCGCTAAGGAAGAACTTGTTCTCTCTCATTTCCCATTGATCTCTTCTCTGTCACTCCGTGTCCCCATTGATATTTCCTCTGAGAGTAACACTCTGGAAGCATTCTCAAATTAAAACACTGGGGATAAACGTGTCATTCTTGAGAATTTTAAACAAGTAGGGTGTATTTTTAAAGTCACACATTTTTAAAGCCAAGAGACAGAGTTTTGTAAAATGAAGTTGTGGCCAGTAAATTTTCACCTAACTGGTTTTAGTGAGGTGGCCTTTTAAGTTTTTCTTTCACCCTGTGTTGAAACTCATTGTTGCCCCTGTGGTGATGTGATGGATGTGATGTCCCCACCTGCCCTTCCCAGCGCCCTCTGGCTGCAGATTCTTCTACAGGAGCAGCCATTTCTCATGGTGGAAGAAAACAGTGATGAAGATGTAGGTAGTTTATTAAGTAGTGCCTGAAGCCATGGTAACTAAGCAACTCCAGTTCCTTTATTAACAGCAGTTGGGATTACTGTGCTTGTAGACATTCAGGACAAAAAAGAGAGACCTTTGAAAATGAAGTTTTTTCAGAGTTACTAAAAAGATTTTGACCAACTGTCGTAGACTAAAATATTTTAGTTCGAAGCCAAGCATTTTGGTGCAGTCCTGTAATCCCAACACTCAAAGAGGCTGAGGCAGGAAGATTGCCAGAGTTGATAGTGAGTTCAAGGCTAGCCTAGCCAAACTATGTAGTGAGACTTTGTCTCAAAAAAGAAAAATATTTTACTTGGGCTTGTTTTAGGGTAGAACGTGAAAGATGCTGAATGCAGACTGGGTAGAGTATGATATTAAACACCCAGCCTGCTCTGGTGGAGTACATACTGGTTTGCACCACCTAACCAGGTCCTCTGTTGTTTATTTGGCGTGTTTCCAGAGAACTAAGTTCAGTTCTTTTGAGAAAGGTTTGGAAAAGAAGGCAGAGCCCTTGATTTTAAAAACTGTCACATTTCTTCTGTTTATTAAATGGTTTTTGGAAGCTGTGTTACCAAACAAGTTAAATGCTCTCACTATGTGGAACAAATATTTTCATCAGGTGTGAGCAGCTTATGTGTAGGTGAAAATTAAGTTTTAGCTCTTAGAAAAATAAGAGCTGTACCGAAGCAACTCAGTCTTTCTAAGTTTTTTTACTTTTTTATTTTTTATTTTTTGTCTTTTTGAGTCAGGGTCTCGCTATGCAGTTCAGGCTGCCCTTGAGCTCAGTTTTGTAGCTCAGGCTGGTCATGAACTCACACTGATCCTCCTGCCTCAGCCTCCCAAGTGCTGGGATTACAGGCGTGCACCACCATACGCAGCTTGATTTTTTTTTTTTTTAAGACAATTTCTAGGATACTTTCTAATAAAAAAAAAAAAAAATACTCTTACCACTCAGAAACCAACATTTAGAAACTTTGGTTTATTTTGTTTTTTAATATTATGGCTGGCTCAGCCTGCCCTGGGAGTGGGGCTGGTACAGCATGTGGTGCCAGGGATGGACCTGTGGTCCCTGCAGTTGCCTAAACTTTCCTAAGCAGGTGCTTTAGACCACTGAACCATCTCGCCAGCCCCTAGAAACTTTTTCTTTTTTTGCAGGACCGGGGTTCAAACTCATGACCTTGCACTTGCCAGGCAGGTACTTGTGCCATGGAGCTATCTCCCCAGCCCCCAGCCCCTAGAAGCTTTAATAAATATTTTACGTGTGCATTTGTGTATCAAGTTAAATTTCGTATTCATTTTTAAATATGTGTGTGTGTGTGTGTGTGTGTGTGTGTGTGTGTGTGCATGTTTTGTTTTTTTGAGACAAGGTCTTGCTGTGCAGTTCAGACTGGCCTTCACTTCACTGTGTAGCCCAAGCTGGCTTTGAACTCAGTGCTCTTCCTCTTAAGGCCTGTGTTCTTCATATTACTTTCTTTTTGGTCTTTGGGACAGGGTCTCAACTGTGTAGCCCAGGCTGGCCTTGATCCTCCTGCCTCAACCTGAGTGCTGGGATTGTAGGCATGTGGCATAGCACCCAGCTTTCTTCTTTGTGATATGTTGAGTTTTAGGGGCAGTGTGGCCGTGTTATCTCTGAGCAAAGTTTATTATTTGATCTGCATTTGTCTGGTCCTGGTCAGTACTAGGTTGGGAGAAGGTAAAGTTGGTTTCTATACCCAGTGACTGTCATAGTTTACAGCAGGGCTGCCTTACTGAATCTGATGATTTCTTTATGGTCTCCCACTGCTGGCTTTTTGTTGTTTTGTTTTGTTTTTGTCATCGGAAGTAAGTGGACACCTTACCTGTGCACATGTTCTTCATTGCCTTTGGGTAGCAGTGTAGTTGCAGAGTTAGATGTTCTTAAGGCCCTGGATGCCAGCGCAGTCCTGAAGTCTCAGAGTGGCTGCTTCTGCATGAGCCAGGGTCCTTTATTTGGTGTTGGTGTTTGGTACCCTTAGGGTTTCTGCTTTTTTCCCCATACCTGAGTATTGTTCTGTCCTTCCTTTTCTGCTTTTTATTTTTTATTTATTTATTTATTTTATTTGTTTGCTTGTTGTGTTTGTTTGTTTCTTTATTTTATTTATTTTGTGGCTGGCTCAGCCTGCCCTGGTGGTGGGGGCTGGCGCAGCATGTGGTGCCGGGGATCAAACCGCAGTCCCTGCAGTTGCCTGAGCTTTCCTAAGCAGGCGCTTTAGACTACTGAACCATCTCGCCGGCCCCGTCTGCTTTTTATTTTTTAAATTTTATTTAGTATTTTCTAGGGAAGGGTCTACAGGTTTTCAAGGTTTCACTACTAGATTGTACTTGTAGTGACCTGCCTGTTTACAGCCTCCCAAGAGCTGGGATTACAGGCGTTCGCCACCACGCCCAGTCTCCATTGTCCACTCAGTCTCAGTGCGCCCCGTGGTGGAGCTGGCATGGCAGGCCCAGGGATTGAGCCCCCAGCCCCTGCACCTGCTTGCAGGCGCTTTAATCCACTGAGGTATTCGGCTGGCCCTCTATTCTGCTTTTTAAACCATCTCATCAAGAAAAGCCACAAAGATCCAGGTGTGGGGGTACACGTAATCCCAGCATTAAGAAGGATGAGGCAAGAGGATGGCTGTGAGTTCAAGGCCAGTCTGTGCTACCCTGTTAGAGTAATAGACAGACAGACAGACAGACAGACAGACAGACAGACAGACAGACAGACACACACACACACACACACACTCTGAAATAGTGTGATATGGCCCTTTGCCATCAAAGGACTTAAGCTGGAAGGTGCTTGCCTAGCAGGTACAAGGCCCTGGGCTTGATTCCCAGCAATGGAAAAAAAACCCAGAAAACTTAGCGATTCTGCTTGTCCTCGCGTTGGTGTCGCCCTTCACCTGCAGTGCGGTCCTGGGAATCTGCTCAGCCCCAAAGTAACTGGACTAAGCTGAGGTAGATTTAGATGTTGACAACTTGGACTAAATGTTTTGGGTCTTATTTTTATGGCTTAAGTTTTGTCTTGCCATGAAGTATGCTTACACAGCCTTTGCGATGTGTTTAAGTGGGAATGTGGTTTCTCTCTGAGGTCCTAAGGATGGAATTTACCGACAGGTTCAGAATTGAGCACTTGCCCCATGATGAGCGTATTGCTAGATGTGTTCTGGTGCTGTCCTTGTCCCCGCAAATGTGAGCTGCAGCAGCCAGGAGTTACCCGAGGCCTTGGGGAACACAGATAGGGGATAGTTGATGTTTTCTAGGGGCCTAATGTAGAAGAGGTGCGTAACTTACTTGAAATGCTTAAAGAAATTTTGATAAATGTAGGGTGTACATGATTTGTATGTAGCACTCGGTGTAACTATTCGCATATACTGCTATGAACACAATTAACTTGATTTATTCCAGTGTATTTAGATATTCTACAAACATTATTATTTTAATTCTTTGGTATTGGGATAGGAACTGCGTTGATTTTCTTCGCTGGAATATCACAAGGTGTTACATGATGGACTAAGTGAAAAAAAAATGTCTTGTTCTTTTTACCAGGGGTGTGATTAATGTGGTCCAAGTTGTCTCAGATAAAGAGCAGCAGTACCTTGATTATTTGTAAATTACAGAGTTGGACCCTTACTAAGATTTGCTGGAACCATATTGGCATAAGATAGTGTTAATTTGCATTTGTGTATTTGTGAAAGAAAAGACTTCTCAGGTTGAGCAAGTACTTATTCACTTGGGGTGCTATTTTAAATTCTCTTTCCAAATGGAGTAAGATGCCAGAAATAGTATCTGAAGAACTAGCTACATCAAAAACTATTACATCTTGAGTGAATAGAGAATTTGTGTCATCAAAATCTCACGCACAGTATTGAATAAAACCATGGTATATGCAGAGTAGTAACTTTTTCAAGTAGGAACTGAAAAAGAGCTAACAAAAAGGAAAACCAAGGCAATGAAGCTTAGGGGGACTGTGGGCGCTGGCAGGATGCCCATGCTGGGGCCCCCATTTTGTACAGTCCCAAGCTAAGGAGTGTGGAAATTAGCCCTCCACCAGCAGGGCAGTGGCTCTTTGGTCCTGATGATTTGAAACTAAGAGATGAAAGGTAAAACGCATATGCATAATTCAAAATTTGTTTATAGCTCTGTGTGACCACATAAAAATGGTCAAAGAGCCCAGTGTTTGCATGACATCCATAATAGTGCGACACGGCTCCCCAGGGAGGAATCCTGCAGGTGCTTCGTGCTGCTGGAGGCGGAAATATGAAGGGCGCAGGAGCCTCTGTGTAGCACACAGAGCTCCAATTCTGCAAAGGAAGAGTGAGAGAAGGAAAAACAGGCCATAATGTTTGATCAAAGGGAAACGGTACTGAGGCAAATCTAGTTAATGGAGTTGGAGGTGTTTTTTGGGCAGAACTCTCCTGTGGCTGCTCTGAGACGTGTCCTGGAATCACCCACAGCCTTTCAGTTGCTGACTGTTGGCGGTTTGCACCGAAACAGTGTCCCAGAGGGTTTTTCTTGGACTTTGGCAGGAGTAACAGAGCAGTGTCACCAGGGAGAGAATTAATGGCTGTTAGAAACACGCTCTCCTACAAACATGAGTCCTGAGCACACTTAGGAAGATTATGTATGTGTGATGGTAAGACAGGAAGTGCTTTCTTTCTTTGTGTGTGTGTGTGTGACCAGGGTTCAAACTCACAACCTTGCATTTGCCAGGCAGGCTCTTGTGCCCCTGAGCTATCTCCCTGGCCAAGGAAGTGCTTTCTTAAAAAGCATAGGGGTTCGTTTTTGACTAGGCTTTTTGTAGGACTCTTCAGGTTATAGTAGAAACTTCACTCTGTGCCAGAACCGACTTCTGGAGAGGGCCTGTCTGCACAGCTCACCAGTGCCCCGTGGAGCCTGTCCATGACAGGCTGCTAGAGGCTGGCTTAGGTCCCTGCCTGACACACAGCGGTGTCTGTCCCCTCGCTAAGCAGGACTTGGGTTTTTCTCCAAGCAGACCGGCTTGGATACACCTACCTCTAAACCAGTCACTGCTCTGAGGCACAGGTGCCAGGGCCCTGGGATGGGTCATTCACCCCCTGCTGAAGCTGAGACGAGATCTGGCCAACTGCCAGCCACATGAGTGGCCTAAGAAACTGGGATCTGGTTAGGGCAGGGCAAAGGAAGCAGCCGCCCAGCCCTGGTTGCACAGCGCCAGAGACATCATCCACTGTGGTCCTGTGGGCGCAGGAGGGGAGCTTGTTCTGCATGTTGGCTGTTTTCAGCACCCCTGGCCTCTGCTCCCACAATGCTGGTTACAGCCCCCCTCCCCCCAAGACGTCTTAACACACTGCAGGATATCATTTGGTGTGGGTGCAAAATGCTCAGGGGTGTAACCTCTGGTCTAGTGGTCTCCAAGTTTTAACCCTGAAGCCCTATTATTAAAATGTTTGTGCATCTCTCAGTGTATAATTATATCACCCTATTAATTTTATACAAGGAAAACCTCCACGCCACAGGGTGTGGTGGTGCACACCTATAATCCCGCACTTGGGGGCTGAGACTGGAGTCTCAGTAAGTTTAAATGCGAGCCTGGACTACATTACTGGACCCTGTCTCCAAACAAAAAAGAACAACAACATGCCAGGCATGGTGGTGCACGCCTGTAATCCCAGCGCTTGGGAGGCTGAGGCAGGAGAATCAATGCAAGTCTGAGACCAGCCTGGTCTGCAAAAGTGAGCTCAAGGCCAGCTTGAACTACATAGTGAGACCCTGTCTCAAAAAGACAAAAGAAAAGAAAGTTCAGGTGTGGAGATTATAAAAAAGTGGAACATTTCCCTGTAATGTGGAACATTTCCCTGGTCTAGTGTACCCTAGCGGATGAGCTTTCCAGGCATCTTGGGAGGATGCCCCACTCTGTAGCCTGTGGTCTAGAGTGTCATGCTCCAGTCAGCTTAGTCAGCTCTGTGGTGCCTGTGCTGTGTCACCAGGGAAGTGAGTCTGAGTGTGACTTGCCCGTTGTCTGCGCGGTGGCCACCTGTGCACTCAGATGGCGCAGGGGAAGCCTCAGCCGTGACTCAGCTCGAGATCTGCCTGCTGCTCATGACCTCTCCACTCCGCCTGTGCTTGCAAGGAGAAAGGCTTGTTTATCTTATTTGTCTGTCATTGCTCGCTCCCGAGTGTGCTGGCCGGGGAGGTCTTACTGTTGTGTTTCAGCCCTGCCAGGCCTTGGCTGCATGCAGCTCATCAGGCTAAGAGTCTGGAAGCTTCTCTGGAGCTGGATGGAGCAGGGGTACTGCTGTGGTGTCCAGCCAGCAGGATTTGAGAAGGCTGGAGGGGGTGGTGACTTCCTACCCCAGGATGACCTTGCTGGCATGGTCAGAACTGGTGGCCCTACAGCCTCAGTGAAAGGGAGGCACCTAGCACTACCACAAGGTCCTGGGAAGGCAGACAGGGACTTGGGGGTGGAGGACCTTGTGAGGGTGGCGACCGCCAATACTGAGATGCTGACCCCAATGCAGCACACAGCCAGAGGACCCCTGTGAGACAAGGACTGGTTACCTGTCCCTCATGCCCGAAGACCTCCATGGAAAGGCAGAAGAAGTGACAGCAGGCCTAGTTCCCTCCAGCCACAGGGCTGTTGGCAGACAGAGGTGGGTAGTGGGACCACTCCTGAAAAGCCGAATGTTCCCAGAATTTGCCCTCAATGTGGGGGAGTGGAGAGGGACTCTGCACAGCTGAGAGACGTGACTGTGGGGGCAACACCAACACAGGGCAGACTCTGTGCCCTGTTGGCTTGAGGGGGAGGGGAAGGTCCCAGCAGAGCTGGGACACGCTGCAGCGAGCCACTGCTGGGCCCAGGGTTAGTCAAGTGTGTGTGAGGGCCAGAGCCAGGTGCTGTTTGTGTGCAGAGTGGAGAGAGGTTGGAAACATTTTCACTGTGAAGGATCGTTTGTCGTCATCTGCAGTGCTCTGGACCTGAGCTTTTTTTTTTTTTTTTTTTTTAATGTATTTAGGGCAGAGTCTACATCTAAGGATCTACAGGGTCTCACTATGTAGATCAGACCAACCTCCCAAGCGCTGGGATTACAGGCGCACCCCTCCACACCCAGTCTCAGTCACCCTAGTGCACCTGGGGTGGGGGGGGACCCTGGGATTGAACCCAGCCACTCAGCTTTGCCTAAGCAGGGCTTTTTTTAAGACAGGGTCTGGCTATGCAGTTCAGGCTGGCCTTGAGCTCACTTTTGTAGCCCAGGCTGGTCTCGAACTCACACTAATCAATCCTTCTGCCTCAGCTTCCCTGGTGCTGGGATTACAGGTGTGTGCCACCACATCTGGCTACCTAAGCAGGTGCTTTAATCTCCTGAGCTATCTGGCTGGCCCTGGACCTAAACTTTTTGTTTTGTTTGCAGGACCAGGGTTCAAACTCAAGACCTTGCACTTGCCAGGCAGGCACTTGTGCCACTGAGCTATCTCCCTAGCCCCTTTAAAAAAAAAATATATATATATATATATATATTTTTATAGTCAGCTTAGCCTGCCTGGGGGCGGCGCTGGTGCAGTCTGTGGTGCCAAGGATCGAACCACAGTCCTTGCAGTTGCCTAAGCTTGTGTAGGCAGGTACTTTAGACCACTGAGCCATCTCGCTGGCCCCTGGACCTGAACGTTTTTTGAAAAGTTATTTTTGATTAATTTCTATGTGAGCTAGGGAGATAGCTCAGTAGAGTAAGTGCTTACCTGGCAAGCACAAGGTCCTGAGTTCAATCCCCAGTACTGCAAACAACAACAAGAAAAAAAATTGAGTATTAATTTCTATGTGTGACACCCAGAGTTGATCCCCAGGGCCTCAGACAGGCTAAGCCCATGCCCTACCCATATGATTGTAGTTTGAGAAACCCCTGAAAGGCCAGGGTAGTGAGTCAGTATTTCATCTTCTTATTATCCCTTTAAAAAATGAGTGTCTTGTGCATTTTGGTAGAGCTCCCGGCTACCCTTCAGCCTCCTGAGTGCTGGGATCCTGGCCATGTGCACCACTCTCAGCTGAGCTGAAAGATGCTTGAAGAGTTCTACCACGAAATGATTTAAATTTGCTCTTCTTTGTCAGTGTTAAGATTTGTTACTTGTTTCTGTTTTGGTTGTTTGGATTTTTCAGACAGTATCTTACTACATAGCTGAGGCTGGCCTTGAACTCACAGCGTTCCTCCTGCCTCTGCCTTCCAAGTGCTGGGATGACAGGCGTGGACGGACCATCATGGTCACCTTGGAAGTGTTAGCTTAATATCAGAACTTGCTTTTTCTAATTAAGAGGGTTTAGTGACTGCATCTGATACAGCCTAATGATGCAGCAGTGTCTTCTGGGCAGTTCACATCTAAGGATTTTCCTCTAGTAGGTGACTCGGGCATGCCTGGTGAGCACAACTTAATTTCCGCCCCTTCCTGGGCTCTGGTGTTGAGTGGCAGTGTTGGCCAGCTCTGTCCTCCTGTCCTGTCCTCCCATCCTTGAAATGAGGCTCCTGGTGGCGCCCCTCCTCACCACCACCTCTTTCTGCCCTGGTCCTTGTGGACAGCATGGTGACCTTGACCTACCGCTCTCTACGGGGCAACCCGCTGTCAGTAGGGCAGCTTTGTTGACAAGTTCCCACCGGCTGTGGTCTGATTAATGGCACAGATTTGGGTTACCCTCTGTCAGAGTGCGGAGTGCAGCAGACTTCCGGCTGGGGCAAAGGTGGTTCCCCTGTCCTGGCTTTGAACTTGTTGCCTTGCTGGTGAAAGAGTTACCAGAAACTGGCATGGAGTTTATATGTGTGTGTCTCCACGTCTCAGTACTGGGGACCAGGTCCAGGTCCTTCACACAGAGATGCATCCCCTGTCTGTCTGTCTGTCTCTCTGTCTCTGTCTCTGTCTCTCTCTCTCTCTCTCTCTCTCTCTCTCTCTTTTGTCTTTTTGAGACAGGATCTTCCTATGCAGTTCAGGCTGGCCTTGAGCTCACTTTTGTAGCCCAGACTGGTCTCAAACTCACACCATTCCTCCTGCCTCAGCCTCTCTTTATTTTTTGACATAGTCACAGTTAAGTTGCCAGGCTAAGCTCAAACATAGCGGATTACAGGCAGGCACAGCGCAACTGGCTCAGTGTTGAATTTAAGTGGGTGGTTACTATTATATATAATAGATAAGAGTAATTTGTATTGTGTCACTAGACATGAATTACAAAGTTAATTTTCTGGGTGTTTTGTCTTTTTGAGATAGGATTTCAAACTCACTTTGTAGCTCAGGCTGGCCGAGAACTCAAGGTGATTATCCTGCCTCAGCCTCAGCCTCAGCCTCAGCCTCAGCCTCAGCCTCAGCCTCAGCCTTAGCCTCTGCCTCCCAAGGGCTAGGATTATAGGTGTGCACTTACTTGGTAAAGTTAGGTGGGTTTTTAAGAAGTTTTTGAAAAGTTGTTTTGTTTTGTTTGGTACTGCAAATCAAACTCAAGACACTGGCCAAAGCTGAGGCCAGGGGGAGGTTATTTATTTATGTTTGTTTTAACCTTTTTTTGTTTTTTTGAGATGGGGTCTTGCTATGCAGTTCAGGCTGGCCTTGAGCTCACTTTTGTAGCCTAGGCTGATCTCAAACTCACACTAATCTTCCTGCCTCAGCCTCCCAAGTGCTGGGATTACAGGTGTGCGCCACCATTCCTGGCTCAACCTTTTACTTGTTTACTGTATTTAGTACAGGGTCTCACTACACAGCTTGGACTTGTAGTGATCCTCCTGTTTTCAGCCTCCCAAGTGCTGGGATCGTGCCCTCCTTTTTAAAACACTCCCCATGATGTCCTGTGTCTTAGTTGCTTTTCTCATCGATTAAACACAATACCTGCCACCTAAGGTAAAGAGGCGAAGCTTTATTTACTTCCATAGTTCGTAGAGGTTTCAGTCCATAATCAGCTGGTTCCCGGGGAGGGTGGCAGCCATTCATAGCCGTAGAAGACAGCAAAAGCAGCAAGGGAGAGAGGGGACAGGCCTCTTTCTTCTATGCAGAGCCTTTGTACCACATGTAGGTCACCTGCTCTAGGGCAGGCGTAGCAATCGCAGCACTAACCCTAGCATTGTATTGCAAGATCAGTCAACCTCCTAGCTCTGAAAAAAGCCCCATCTAAAACTGCATCAGGCTTTTGGGTGGCATCGAGACACAAACCATAACCTCCTGCTTCTGTTTCTTTTTCTTTTTAAATAGATTTAGTACGGAGTCTACGGGCTCTCACTACACACATCAGACTTGTAGTGATCTTCCTGTTTTCAGCTTCCCAAGTGCTGGGATTATAGACTCGCGCCATCATGCCCAGTCTGCCTGTTCCTTTTTTCTTTTTT
>PVKN010030278.1:0-12769 GCA_004027915.1 Capromys pilorides
ATTAGGAGCCCACACAGAGGATGAGGCCAGGAGCTTCGCTTAGCTGCCACCTCTGCTTTAAAGGAGGTATCTTGTAGGGTTATTCAGATTCTTAGAAGAACTCAATTCCTTTACAGGACTGAGGTCCACATTGGCTGCTGGGCATTGGCCAAGGGCCACTCTCCATTCCTAGAGCCTGCCCTAAGTCCTCTGAAACGCCAGGATGATCTTCCCCGTGCTTCAAATCTCTACTTTTAGCTGGATATGGTGGCCTACATCTGTAATCTTAGTACTTAGGAGGCTGAGCCAGGAGGACTGTTGTGCTACATAATGAAGTCAAGGCCAGCCTGAGCTATATACTGTGATCCTATCTCAAAAAGCAAAACAAAACAAAATCTCTACCTTTAGCTAGAGGTTACTTCTGTTTCAAAACTCATCTGATTAGTTCAGGCCCACTAGAGATATCTCTGTGATTAACTCAACAATTAGAGACCCTTAATTACATGTAAAAAGGGCTGGCAATGGGCCAGCCAGATAGCTCAGCAGACTAAAGAGCCTGCTTAGGCAGAGCAAAGTGGCCAGGGTTTGATCCCCAGCGTGCCTTGTTGGCTCCACTCCCAGGGTGCACTGAGCCAGCAATTGAGACTGGATGTGGTGGCATGCACTTATAATCCTAGCACTTGGGAGGCTGAAAATAGGAGGATCATACAAGTTCCATCTGTGTAGTGAGATCCTGTGGATCTTATGCTAAATACATAAAAAATTATAATAATAAATAAAAAGGGCTGGTGAGATAGCTCAGTGGACTAAGTGCCTGCTTAGGCAAGCATAGGGACCAGGGCTCAACCACATGTCATGCCAGCCCCACCCCCACATGCGCTGAGCCAGCCACCAAGACCAGGCATGGTGGTACATACCTGTAATCCTGGTGCTAGGGAGGCTAAAAACAGGAAGATCACTATGAGTCCTAGCTGCATAGTGAGACCCTATGCCATATACATAAAAAGAGAAAACAAAACAACAACAAAAAAAACTATATCTAAAAAAATCCCTTTGCTTCTGCCTGATAATGTGACCTTCACAAGAGTGAAATCCCATCACATCCACAGACCTGCACACACCCAAAAGGGAAGGAACTCCATTGAGTACACATGTCTGGAGATAATATAGTGGGTGTGGTCTCCCTCTACAGCCTACCACATTTTTTCTTCTCTGAGACTCACACTGCAGCAATCCAAGAAACTCCACCTTTTTTTTACATTAGATTTTATTGGTACATTTTAGATATACATAGCCATCACGTTCATCCTAGGGATTTTGTACATGTACATGATATAACTTGTGGGTTCTTCCCACCCCCCACCCCCCCATTCCTCTATCCTCTATTCAACTCCTCTTGAAACTCCACCTTTTATATAGCTCTGGTGACATGCTGGACTAAGGAAAGGGAGTGACCTTTAGCGTTTTTCTCTTGTTGGCATCCACTGTGGTGAAAGATTTGTGAGGAATTCATAGGAATTTTGACATATACACATTCTCAGAATCTCCTTGGACAAAGCTTGGAAAGGCAGGCACTAAAACACTTCATCCCCACTGGTCAGCGAATGCAGTAGAAACATAACAATATCAGACCTGAGTTACTCCTAAAACATGTTGTAAGGACATCTGATTGAGATGTGCTATGACAATACATAGCAATCCTAGCAAAAATAATACTTATGTGTATTTAAAACTGGCCAAGAATCTTTATCAAGCTGAAGCATGCACTATTTGTGAATCAAGATTGCATTCAAGGGTTTCAAGGCTGGATACAGGCAGCCATGGTTGGGAGTTTGACAACAAGCTCATGGGAGTTGGAATGGGGCTCAACCGTCTGTGAACAGGGGCTTTCAGAGTTACAGGTTCTTTCCTGACTCTGGTCTTCACTGAGCTGCAGCCTTGGGATTGGGAGAGGCAGGCGAGACATAACGTCTATCCCACAAACGACATCCACCCAGGGCTTTCAGCTTTAGCAGTTTGTTATCATAGCACAAAAAATTTATTGGAAAACAGAGCACTCACAGCACTACACAAGCTCTGGAAGGCGGATAAATTGCCTGTGGAAAGTAAAGAAAGAGAATAACAGCCCGCTCAATTGCAATTGATTTCCACTCAGTAGCCTCATGTTACCCCCAGGGTAATTCCAATTGTAGACAGGAGAGCAAAGTGTGTAGTCCTTAACAAAACACAGTGCTATCAATGGAGTGCTGGAAATAGAAGCTCAGGCTTCTCACTGTTGGTGACAAACTCAGTCTCAATAGTTGGAACTCTTTAGAGTCAGCAGGAGAACAGGAACCTTTGGAAGGCGGCGCTCTTGGAATGAGCTCTGTGCCCTGAGACCTGGGGCCTGGGACCTGGGCCTGAGTGCTACTAGTTTGTCATCACAAGAGGCTGTCACTGCCTAGCTACATCATATACTTAACTTCCACCCCCATCCCCCAAATCCCCCAGGGCACAGGGTTTGTTGGAGTTTGGAAAAGTATGCGCAGGGAAAAATCCTAAGGCCTTTCCAACTTCCAGAATGTGAGTCTGTTTTCAGTGGCTGCATGTAGAAATAGACATTTTTACCCACTGTGCCAAGTGGAAAAATACAGAAAAGTGGTTGGCATTTTGCTGTGCTGTGCTTTTCTATCTTGCCTTTTGCCTCATTACTTTGGCTCTAAGGTTAAGGAAAAATAAGAAAAAGGGACGTGTCCGGCGCACCTGTATAATCAAACATTTCTCAGCCAACAGTGCCCAGGCTGGGTATGGAGCACAGCAGCACAGTACTTGCCTGGCGAGTAGTCCCTGTGTTCAATTCCCAGTACCAAAAATAAATAAAAAGAAACCCGCACTAACTCTTCTCAGACAGACTTCACCTCTGGTGTTCCGTTCATCCTCAGCCATACTGTCATCACCCATTCCAAGAATCGATCTACCACCCATGCCCTTGGACAAGTTTATAAAATACAGTAAAAATATGTATTATTCTAGGCAGAAACCAGAGCGGGGAATGTCAAAAATATAGAAAATCAGAAAGGACATTTTTGAGGATAGTTTCCAAGTGATGTTGTGACCAGCAGTTATGATTTCCCACAAGATCTTATAAACCTAACTTATTCTGAAAAATCTATTGCTATGCCTGGAGTGACAGACATGTAATCAAAATGATTATTGGCAGTGCTGGAACATATGCAAGGACCCTGAAGCGAAACCTCAGCATAGGTAGAACAGATCAGTTTATTTCTAGATATAACTGAAGGCCTAACTGTTTATTTGAAATTCTAGTTTTGACAGCTTTATGAATCTAACATATCATGCAAGAGTACCTGAGGTTAGCTGCTGGTGTGTGTGGAAAGTGTCTGATTGTATATTTACTTTTTTAAAATTACCATTATTTCTCTTTCCCATCCTGTCCCAAGTTGCAGCTTTTTTTTTCTGAGCATTTTAATGAGACCCTTCCACCAGCTCTGTCAAAAATAATGACAGTGTTTATTACCGAGGATGGCAATCTTGTCAAAACGGTACTAGGGTGAGGACTCTTCACTGTAATCTCTCTCAATAGTGTATGGATTCGTTTTGGAAGGTGACATTGCTAGTAATGTGAAAATTCTCAAGCATTTGTTGATGCCAAAGGTGGTGCTGGTGCCTGGAGTTTGTCCACACCCTTTACATTTGATAAGTAAATTGCAGGAGTTCACGAATTTCAGGTGGACTGCTAGGCAAGTATTATTAGCTCAGTAACACTTCCTGTTAACTTTGATCCTGAAGGCATGTGACATGTGATAGGAGAGTGGATACAGCCATTGCTGCGAGGGAAAACTTTCCCAAAGGGAGGCTGGCTGACTCTTCTTTTTGCTGCACTGTAATTTACTGCAATTGAGTGCGGCAGCATCAACCATGTATTTTTCTAAACAACTGCTCTTCACAGACTTAAATTCATTGATAGAATCTAAAATGGAGTCAAGATTTTTAATGGCTCCATTTCTAAAACTCACCCAGAAAGGAGTTTTATAGTGGTACAAACTTTTAGAACAACAGTCATCATTATCTGTAAAGCTTTAAATGTTCACACCTTCTGGCCCCATAGTCACATGGTTTGGCTATTGCAAAAGTTCACTAATATATATCCACACAGGTGTGCAATGCGGAAGCCTATTGCAGGCAGCTGAGGTAAAGCAGCCAGCAAACGGGACAAAGACCTGGCCCCAGCAGGGCTTCATGCTAGTGGAAGGAGACAAACAATAAACAGTGCGTGCAACAGGCAGGAAAATTAGGTAGTGTCTAAAGGTGGTAATCTATACAATATATGAGATACAGCTGAAAAGAAGCATGAGAAGTGCAAGTAAGTTTCAAAAAGGATGGTGAGAGTAGACATTGGTGAAGTGGTATTTAAGCTAAGACCTGGAGAAGGTGAGAGAGTTCACCACATAGGAGTTCACCACTAGACGCAGTCAAAGTATCTATCTATAAAGAGCTTTTAAAATACAGTCTAAGGGCCGGCCAAATAGCTCAATGGATTAAGCGGCTGAGGTTTGATCCAGACGAGCGGTGCTGGCCCTGCCCCTGCCACACCTTGCTGAGACAGCGTTTGAGACTGGGCATGGAGGCGTGTACCTGTAATGCTAGCTCTTCGGAGGCTGAACACAGGCGGATCACTATGAGTCTGATCTATGTAGTGAGGCCCTGTAGACAGTGAAGACCCTGTAAATACATCTATCCACTCAGTGGAATGCTGTGCAACCAGTAAAAAGAATTAATAGATTGGAATTGTAAATTTGAGTCCCAGATCAGAGACTGAGGCAGAGGCTGTGTGCTAGTGTCTCACTGTGATGTACTCTCAGGAATAAGCCTGGCGAGAGAGCAGTGGACTGGGAAGCAGAACAGGACCAAGGGAGAAGCGCCCTCTGCAGCAGAGAGCTCAGCCTATTCCTTAGGAAGCTTGGGGTCTGGGTGACTCTTCAGAGATGTGGCTGTTGGTACACAAATTTGGGCTTTTTATCACCAGCTGCCCCCATTGACCAGTCATTGTATCATCATCTGGGAACCCAACTGCCTGGGCCACGGGCGACTACAGGGAAATGTTCTGTAGGGAGCTGGCAGTAGATGACGCTCCCAGCGTTGAGATGGTGAGCACTGCGGCCCCAGGCCCCTCGCAGCATCCCAGCATCCACCCCGTCCGCCTATGCTGAGGTTTCTGCTGTGTATGCTCAGGTCCGGAGCACCCGCACTGTTGGTGAATGTAGGCATATGCTTTCCCCACCCCCCTAAAGGAGATCACAAGAAATAAATCCTTTTTTACTTGTATAAGAAAGGGATTGTAGTGGAGAGAGATCTGCTTGAAATCTTTTAAAAGCTCCAAGCATTCCTCATGTTGAAGGTTTCTCCTATATCACAAGACCTATATTAAAGTGAGTCCATACCCCATATTAAATATTATTTATACATCTATATGAATCAAGTAGGAGCAACAGCTGGCCAGTTGACCTAATATTACATTTTAATATTACCTTACATTGATGTAAGGGCCTGCAGTATAGCTCAGCAAACTAAGTACTTGCTAGGGAAGTGCAGGGGTCAGGATTCAATTCCTGGCTCTACCTGCTGCACCAGCCCGGCTCTTGGGTGCCCTAAGCTGGCAATGGAGTCTGGGTGTGGTAGCAAGTAGCTATAATCCTAGTACTTGGGAGGCAGGAAACAGGAGGACCACTATGAGTCAGAGCTACATAGTGAGACCCTGTACTAAATAAATAAATAAATGCAAATAGTAATTTATAATTTGCAGCTTTCTTGGTTTTAAAGCTGACTGACAATATATTACAGGTCTTAATTCTGTTCATAGTCCCTTGTAAGCTCATAGACCCTATTTTCTATTATGTCTCCGGAAACCATCTAAACAGAAAAATTCTGGTCCACCTTCTGTTGTTTGGGTTGCCATGTTTGCATTTGTAAGTATTATAAATGTTTTTATTTTAAAAATAAGCACATGACGAAGTGTTTAATCTCAATAATCAGAAAATATCAACTCGAACCCACAATGGGATACCATCTCCCACCATGACTATTATTAAAAACAAACAAATAAATAAGTAAATGTTGATAATTAGAATCCACATGTGCTATTGATGGGAATATAAAATGTTATAACCACTATAGAAAGCAGTGTGGGAGTTCCTCGAAAGCTTAAAAATGAAATAACTATATAATCCTGCAGTTCCTCTCTTAGATGGATAACCCCCAAATTGAAAATAATATCTTCAAGACATGTTTGTTACACCCATACTCATAGCACCACCATTCACAATAGCTAAAATGTGGAAGCAACTCAAACACCCACTGACAAACGAATATATATATATATATATATATATATATATATATATATGCACACACACACACACACACAAAGTGTGGTGCTGAATATTGTGAAACCTCAAAAAGGAAAGAAATTCTGATTGGCATATGCTAAATATGGAAGGCATTATGGTAAGTAAACTGAACCAGTCACAAAAAGACAAATATCATATGGTTCCACTTATATGCGGTTCTAGTAGAACACAGTGGTGTCTGTGTGTCTGTGGCTGTGGATGGACCTCACAAAAATCACAAAGACACAGCATAGAATGGTGGTTGCCAGGGGCTGGTAGGAGGAGGGAATGGGGAGTTACTGTCTAGTGGGCGGACATTCTCAGTCTTACAAGAGACAAAAGCATCCTGAGGCTGGATGGTGGTAGTCCCCAGACCTTATGAATATATTTGGAACCACTGCACGGTGTGCATAAGAACAGTAATGGTGGTACATTTTATGTTTTGTGCATTTTACAGCAAAAAAAAATATGCAAGAAGAATCCAATCAGATATCAGAGAAATGATATTATTGGGGTGATGTTTGTTTGTTTAAATAGCCACTTTAAAAAAAAAAAAAGTAGGGGCTGGCGAGATAGCTCAGTGGTCTAAAGCACCTGCCTAGGCAAGCTTAGGCAACCGCAGAGACCGAGGTTCAATCCCCAACACCACATGCTGTGCCAGCCTCACTCCCAGGGCAAGCTAAGCAGGCCATAACATAGATAGATAGATAGATAGGTAGATAGATAGATAGATAGATAGATAGATAGATAGATAGATAGATAGATAGATAGGTAGAGTTTTTAAAAAAGTAACTTGTATTAAAAATGAAGCAATCTGAAAAGGAGAACTCTCCTAATGCTGATACCCTTCTTGGAGTCCACTAACAAATGGGCCCAATAGGAAATACCCATTGAGGTGTCTGGCCATCCACGTTGCTAGGAAAAACTGCTTTCGCTCCGTGTTCACTCTGGGTTAGAGACCCTCCCACCAGCAGTGAATTATTTCATCTTTCCCTTCAAATATCTCTGACCTTGGGGGAGTTCACAAGATGAGGGCTTAGTGGAGTCACGATGCCTTTCCCAAGTAGAAACTGGTGAGATCGCATTACACAGCCAGCACAATGCAGAGTTGAACCTAAAACATCAAGCTGTGTCCTCCAACACAGTTGAGAGGGGAAGGACTGGCATAAGGTTTCACAGTAGGTGACCTTCACCTTGCTGTATGGCCAAGGTAAGGTAAGTCGAATTTTAAAATAAACAATGTTCTAAAAACAAGGACACTTCTAACCAAGAATCTGATTTCTAAGACATTGTAGAAAAAAAAGACTTTAATGACATATAAAACTTTCTCAGTGTAACATGGTGATTGCACATGAAGACTGAGCCAGAGTCCTGTCTCTGTCACTTACTGGTTGTGGGACATTTGGTGACTGCTTTCACCTCAGTAGATCTCAGTTGTTCCAGCTGTAAGGTGGGTTTAAATAATAATATCCCTTACTTCATAAGATTGAGAACATTAAATGGGATAATTCACACCAAAAATATTTAGTGCATTTCCTGGGACACAGTTAATACTCAGTAAGTCTGTAGCTGATGTTTTACTTGTAAATCATTAGAGAGTAGATGTTACAAACCTTTCAGAAAAGATGCAGCCATAGAGACTCAGGTTACCTAACTCACCAACACTGCTTAGCTAACGAACAGTGTAACCCAAGTTCCTCCACAAGACTCAAGACTCCTAAGTTTAAGTCATTTTCCATTCAAGTACAGGTGACAAAGGAAACACTAGCCAATCATTCGACATTTGTTTTAAAATACTATAGTATCACAGCATGTATGCTACCTTCTTACTACTTTGCAGTACTGGTGTTTTACTGCAATAAGACAAAGAGAGGATATTTCCTCTTTAGTCCATGAAATTAAGAGTTTCGTTTTCTGAGAATTCTTGAAGTTTGTGGCGACATAAAGAAACTTCACAAACTATTCCCCAGTGTAGTGCTCATATTTATTCTTTTTCTCTTGCTAGTAGAGTCCTGTCAGTTTCTGTGGAAATGAATCACTTTCTATCCAAATTCAGCATGACTCCGTATTACAGTTTCCTTGTTTTGGGCACTAGATGTCACACTCAGTAAAGTTTTAGAAGTTACTCCTTAGCGTAGGGTGTGGTATTAGTGCCCAAACACTAGCTGTGGAAGCGACAAAGCTTAACTTAATAGTTCTACTAGAATGTAGTAAAGATGTACTTCTGCTACCAAAAACATTTAGAAAAATAAGTGCTAATCAACAGAACAGTTGTAGTAGCAGCCTAGTTTCCTATCTGTTAAGTAGACACACATAGTGTTTCCTTTCGCAAACAGTAATTGTTCCAGATGCAGCTTATGCACAGATACTTGTGACCATTTGTGTCCTGAGATGGTGAAAAGCTGTTATTTCTCAGAGAACCACCCCCACCCCCAAATGATGCCACCACCCTCTGCTGCCAGTAGTAGAGAAGGTGAGAGAGGAGATAATGACTGAGGTTAATTAAACTCTGACATGGTCTCGGAGAGAGGCGCGGTCGCCCTCCTGATGCCGTAAGCAGATGGTGCCTCCCACCTTCTCGAACTCATTTATTGCTTAATTTTGGCTCTTAGGAATCTAGACGAGAATCATGGGCTGAGATTTGTGTGTACATTTTCCCTTCTTAAAATACATATGCTTTCTCAAAATGTTAAGGAATGTGGATTTAGTATGTAAATGAAGGAGATAATCATGTCCAATAACTTCAGTGTGGCTGAAACTTCTGTAAGTTTTCACTGACATGCTCAGAATTCATTGGAAACTACAGAGACTTCATTCAAGTCTAGGGTTTAGCCATTTATTGTTTTAAGGAACTCAGTCATGAGTTTGAACTGCGTCTAATGACCTGCATATAAGTATAAACATATTTATACTTGTAATTAAAGTTGTAAATAATGTTTATTACGTTTCACAGGGTTTTAGATAATGTATAGTGACAGATAATTTTAACTGGATATAATTGGTAGCAGTGCTTTGTTTGTGTTAAGATTTCTCTGATAAATAAGGTTTCAATTGAAATATGAGCCTGGGTTCAGATTTATCCATGTCTTTGCCTTACTTAGGACATAGGCAACTGGTCACTTTCAGGGCATTCTGATTCTATGTGATTTTATTAAACCCTTGAGTCCTGCTGTGACTTGGGACTTTGCCCACACAGATTAACATTGCTACAGCCTTGTGTTTAACAAATCCTGTTTTCTGCCTGTGCATGAGGTGAGGAGCACTGTCCCCTTCAGAGTTCACACCACCACTGGGACCAGGCAGAGGCTATGTATTCCTCCATCATCGGGGCTGGCACTCAAAGGCTCCAGCTCATCAGGGGACCTGGCAGAGGGATTTCTCCAGAACAAAATATAGACATGACAATGGCTCTGCCAAGGCAAGGACTAGACTTTGTTCAGTGTGAGCACGAAGATGCCCTCTGCGTTTACCGACGGGTGTTGAATCCCCATTGTGCTGGGCTCAGAGGACACAGGTGTTGCCCTGTTTAGATGAAGTGAAACCTGTGGCCTGCAGCCTGCCTTGGACCATTACCACCCAAAATAGTTGTTAGTGGTTGGTGGCCTTTCTGGTTTTCACTAACTTGCCTTTCAATGTAGAAATGTTTGTTCAGACCCTTTGGACTGATGGATACATAGAAGGAGAACCTTGAGCTCAGCTGATTTCAGTTCATACTCCAGCGTTGCTGGAGTGCTTACAATGTGCTAGGCCTGCAAGGAACCAAAAACTGAGTGACATATGTCAGCCATGAGGCACTAACAGAGGCAACAGAGTAGGTCAAGTGCACTATTCCAAGACACCGCCTTGAGTTTGGGCAGGCACTGTGAGAGGCAGAAGAGAATAATGAAACAGCTGATATATATATATATATATATATATATATATATATATATATATATATATATATATGGTGTGATTTAGAATCCACACTGGATGTTTTTAAAAATGTATTACAGTGAAAGACGCATTGCCACTGTTTCTCCTCAGAATCCTCCCTCTCACTTTGAACACACTTATCTTTCTTGGCCGTGTATCTTTTGCTGTTATAAGCTTTTTATATTTGACGAGTCACCACATCTTCCTGTCACCCCTATATTTATCTTATTTACTCCTCATGGAACCCAGGGAAACAATATTCATGGATAGACAAGGTAACTTCTCGAGGCCACTCAACAGCCAAAGTCTCTATTTTAACTGCTTCCATTCAGTCAAAATCAAGATGAATGTCTACAACTTCATATAGCCTTGAAGATTAGCTACAGCATTTGCGGGGTGTGAATTTTTATCTTTTCTTTTTTGTCATTGTAGTAGTTTGTCCAGGCCTGGGATGTGCTAGGCAAACGTTGTGCCCCCAATCCCCACCCCAGCCCAGCCTACACCTATCTAATGTACATGAGCTCTGTATTTTTTTCCGACAGGTCACGGATTGACAGCAGTCAAGGAAAAGGCAGGGGCCACCCTACGGATGCACAGTGTAAATTCTGGATCCTCGGAAGCGGGCCAACCTGATGCTGAAAACGGAGTCCCTGAAAGTGAGTGCGCCGTGGGCCGCGGCGTTCTTGGCTCCGTCACACTGTGCTTGCACATGTAGTTGGTTCCTAAGTTCACATCGGCAACATGAACCCTTAACAGGCTCTTTTTCGCAAATTACAGATGTGGCTGCAGATCAAGCCCCGGAGGGAAGCGCCCCCACCCCTCCTGCAGCGGGCTCGGGCTCCCGGGGCATGCTCTCCGCCCTCACCAACGTGGTGCAGAACACTGTGAGTGCAGAGCCACTTCCTGTTTTCCTTTGTGTCTCCCTCCTTTTGATGTCTCTGTTTGCCAGTGACCTAGATACATCAGAGAAAAGACAGCCTTGCTTGTGACTTTGGATCAGGGTTTTGTCATACTTTCTACTGCAGAGTCGGGGTAACCTTGGATCCAAAATAATAAGGGCGACATGAAACAATCTGTGTTTAAAAGAAAGGCGCTGTTTAGAAGGTACATTTTCCAACCTGATTTAACTCTGTCCTTTCCAGCTGCTACAAGGACAGTGTCTGCTCTGGGAGAGAATACTCTCCGGAAGAGCTGGGACAGCTGTTTTTTCTGGATGGCTTATTTCTCTGAGCCTCAATTAGAAAGATAAATAATAAAACTGATCAAATAAAAAAGACCAATGAGTCTGGGGTAACCGCCCTATAAGTTTCAGAAGCGTTTACAGAAAACTAAGACCCACATTCCTCTCCCATTCTTATGTTCTAATTCCCACTCCCTCTCCCTTCCTTAAATAATGCTAAAATTAACCCTGCAAGTCCCTAATTCTCTTATTATTTATTTTAATTTAAATTGAGTTTGTTTGCTATTGCAATGCAGGGCCCCTCACACAGGTGTTAGGCAGGTGTTGTATAACTTAGCCACATTCCCAGCCCCAGGTTTTTTTCTTTTTAACTGATAAAATATCTGCCCCTCCCGGCATAAAAGGGTTCAAACCCAGGGCCTTTGCACTGACCTGTCTCCCGAACCCTCATTGTTTTTAATTTTACTTTTTATTTTATATTTTCAGGTAAGATCTCATTATGTCACTAAATTGCCAACAGTGGGCTTGAACTTGTGACTGGCCTGCCTCAGCCTTCCAGAATGCTGGGGCTACATGAATGCATCAGCACACCCTGCTGTGCATTTTTAAATCTGTTTTATAGCATGATTATTGATTGGCTTATATATCTGAAACACAGACTAAATGTCTAAGATAGAAATGGTTAATAGATTAAATCAGTAAAGTCGAATGTTGCTATTTTTTAAAAATTTTTTGATTTTTTTGTATTTAGTAAAGGATCTACAGGGTCTCACTATGTAGATCAGACTCATAGTGATTCTCCTGTTTTCAGCCTCCCAAGCACTGGGATTACAGGTAAGAGCCCAGTCTGAATGTTACTGTTTAAATGATAATTATGAAGATTAGAAAGTATGTAGGACCAGGGGTATGTTTCAGTGGAATAAGTGCTTGCCTGGCAAGCACAAGGTACTGAGTTCAATCCCTGGTACCACACACACACACACACACACACACACACACAGTGTATGTAGATGATATAAAAACAAAATATATGATTTTCACATATTGTAATGACAATGACATAGTTGGGGCCTATGTATAGAGGTGGTTTCAAAGAAAAGCGTCTAGTTCTAGTCCCTTAAACATTATGTAACTCTTAGTTGTTTTAGGTTTTTAAAAAGAAACAGTGCTTGACAATGCAGTTTTCAGAGTGACAACTATATAACAGAACATGTAAATCAGCCTGTCTTGTTTCATTAATAAATTAATTATTGGTGGGTTGTTGCTCATTTCTGAAAATATATAAGGACGATCTGAAACAGCCTGAGGG
>PVKN010030279.1:0-12771 GCA_004027915.1 Capromys pilorides
TTGTATACACTTTTAGCAGAGTTTTTAATCTCCTGGTCTTTAATTCAGTCTGATAAAAGCTATCTATGACAAACCAATAGCCAATAACTAAATGGTCAAAAACTAAAAGCTTTCACTTTAAAATTAGGAGCAAGACAAGGATATCACTATTAGCACTTCTATTCAAAATAGTTTTGGAAACATTAGCCAGAGCCATTAGATAAGAAGAGGAAATAAAATTAATAAGGATAGGAAAGGAAGAGGTTAAATTATCATTACTGGACTGAAGATATAGCCACAGCACCTGGCTGGCAAGCACAAAGTGATGAGCTTGATTCCCGGTACCAAAAAAAAATTATCATTATTTATAGATGGCATGATACTCTACACAGAAGACTCCAAAAACTCCATAGTGTAACTGGATACAAAATCAACACTCAAAAATCAGTATCATTCCTGTAGGGAAACAACAGCTTTCACAATAACATCCGGAAAGTAAGTAAGAAAGAAAGAGAGAGAGACACACAAAGAGATAGATAGATAGATAGATAGATAGATAGATAGATAGATAGATAGATAGATAGATCAATCGATCTAGGGATCAGTCTAACAAATGAGAAGATCTACATGTTGAAAATTGCAGTAATCTGAAAAAGATCGAAGAGGCTATCAGAAAATGGAAAGATATTCTTTGCTCATGGGTAGGAAGAACCAACATAGTGAAAACGGCATACTCCATACTCCCAAAATTCATATGCAGATTAAATGCAATCCTAACCAAAATACAGTAGCATACCTCACAAAGCTGAGAAAACATTCTTAAAATTCATTTAGAACTAGAAGAGACCTATAATAGCAGAAACAATTGATCAGCAACAAAGGCAAGGCAGGGAGTATCCCAATCCCTGACTTGAAATTATACTGCAAAGCTACTGTGATAAAAGCAGCATGGTACTGGGGGAAAAAAAAAACAGACCTGAGGATCAGTGGAACAGAATATGAGATACAGAAAAAAACTCCAAATCCACTCAGCCACCTTATCTTTGACAAAGAGGCCAAACACATTTACTATAAGAGAAATACCTCTTTAATAAGTGGATAAATCGTGCTGGAAAAACTGGCTTTTCACATGTCAAAGACTAAAACTAGAGCCATTTTTATCACCATGCAGTAACATTGAAATGGGTCAAAGATCTAAATATTAAAAACAATAAATCTGTAGAAGAATAAGCAGAACTCTTGAAGACGCCAATGTAGGCAAAGATTTCATGAACAAAACCCCAGACACATGAGAAATAATGCAAAAAATCAAGTGGGATCTCATCCTATTAAAAAACTTTTGCAGAGAAAAAGAAATCACCAACAGAGTGCAAAGATAACCAGAGTGGGAAAAAATTTTAGTCAGCTGTTTCTCAGACAAGACTAATTTTAAAAAACTAAAAATTCAGACACCCCACATTTAAAAGCCAAGTCCAAAAGTGGGCATCTGGTGTGATTATACTCTTCTCAGATGAAGAAATACAAACAGCAAATAGACATATGAAAAGTGTTCAACATCAGTGGTTGTTTGAAAGATGCAAATTAAAACAATTCTGACATTATATCTCACCTCAGAAAGAAAGGTATCATAAATTTATCAATAATAAATGCTGAAGGGGACAGAGAAAACAGGTACCTGGCTCCCTTATTGGTGGGAGTGTAGACTGCTGCAACTACTGTGGAAATCAGCAGGAAAATACTCAGAAGACTACAATTAGAGGTCCCATTTAATGCAACTGTTCTTGTTCTAGGTATTTTGCAGGAAGAATTAAATACATACCACAGTAATATGTACATATCCATGCTTATAGTAACACAATTTGTAACAGCTAAATCTTGGAAAGAACCCAACTGAGAAATGATTACAAAAGATCTGAGGTTTTTTGTATAATATTTTTAATACTACTCAGCCATAAATAAGGGTAAAGCTGAGACATTCTTAGGTAAATGGATACACCTTAAGACTATACTCTTTAAGCAAAATAAATCAGATGTAAATGTCTAAATATCACATTGTTTGCCCAGTGTGAAGAACTACAAGAGTAAATAAGGACCAAAATGTACAATCGATATTGTTAAATAGGAAGAAATTGTTCAAAAGGAAAGAAGAGCTGGGGGGGGGGGGTGAGAAACAAGGGAAAATGGAAAAATATGATAGAAGAAGGATAAAATGGAAACAAATATTTGTAATGAGTGGTAGAGGGATTGAAAAGAAAGGAGAATATTGGGAATAAAAGAGGAATTGAGTTATATATAGGTACAAACTCCCTCAGATAAATATGATCATTTTGTGTATTTAAATTATACTAATAAATGTAATTTAAAAAAAAAAAAAAAAAAAGAATAGCCGGGTGGTGGCGCACGCCTGTAATTCCAGCACTTGGGAGGCTGAGGCTGGAGCATCAATGTGAGTTTGAGACCAGCCTTGGCTACAAAAGGGAGTTCAAGGCCAGCCTGAACTGCATAGTGAGACCCTGTCTTTAAAAGACAAAAAATAAAAATAAAAATAAATAAAATAACATCAGTATGTACATTGCCAAAACCATTGCTCTGGCAAGATTTTCCAATATTAAAATAGACAGCATTTGCAAACCTTGCTGCAAGATTATATTCCCTTTTCAGTAGTTATTATGTCTCCTCCTATCAAATACATTCTGGAGGGCATCCTAGTTTTTACTTTTTAAAAATTACAGGAGAAGGCAGGCATGATGGTGCACACCTGTAATTATAATTCCAGCACTGAGAAGCTGAGATAGGAAGATTGGTATGAGTTCAAGTTCAGCCTGAACTACATAGTAAGACTCTTTCAAAACAATAGAAATTACAGGAAACAATTTAGGCTTTTGTTTTAATGTTCAAAGTATATTTAGGTTTTTTTCTTTTTTAAACTAATTTTATTGATACATTTTATATACATGATAAGAGGGAGGGAGGGAGAAAGGGAAGGAAAGAAAGGCAGTTCTTTTACAAAATTTATGTATGTATGTATAGTATGTATGTATGTATGTTATGGCCAGCTCAGCCTGCCCCGGGGGTGAGGCTGGCACAGCCTGTGGTGCCAGGGATCAAACCACAGTCCCTGCGGTTGCCCAAGCTTGCCTAACCAGGCACTTTAGACTGCTGAGCTATCTCACCAGCCCAGGCAGTTCTTTTATAAAGATGACAATAAAACAAGACTTTGAAAATTCTGAGGAAAATCTTGTCTAATATAGAGTTTTCTATTTAGCTAAATTACCAATCAAGTATTCAGGTAGAATAAAGTATTTCCTTATGTATAGTGCCTCAAGTTTTCCACAGTAGGGTGGCTATGGTTAACAATTAATTATATGTTTCAAAGTAATGAGAGTTTTTAATGTTGCCCACAAATAAATATCTGAGATGATAACATGCCGATTACCCTGATCTCTACATATTATATACATCTCTTGACATGTTGCAGTACTCCATAAAAATGTATAACTATGTGTTGATTAAATATAGTTTTTTAAAGAAATGTTTCTCCTATTGACCCTTTTTTGCGAATCTCTAAAGAATATAGTCACCAAAATAACGGAATGAACCAAGAAAAAAAAATTATACAAGATCCCAGAAATATGAGATTCAACAGAAAGAGAAATTCTAGATAATAGTTCTGAGACAGGGAACTCTAGATAAGTTAACAAAGATTCATCTTAGTAGCTATGCACCTGGCAGAGAAGGAAAACAGTCCAAATAGAAGCAGGCCAGAAGGTTCTCACCCCAGGAAAGAAATTGATAAAATAGCCAGTGTTTCAATATGTTGAAAAAAGATTTAGACAACTGATTTAATTAGATTTATATATATAGAATTCAGTTGGTGTTAGAAAAGTTTTCATTTATTTATTTACTTATTTTTAATGCATTTAGAATGGGGAATACAAGTTCTACCTACATAGAGCAGACTCCTAGTGATCCTCCTGTTTTTCAGCCTCCCAAGCATTGGGATTACAGGCATGTGCCACTACACCCAGTCCCAGTCCATCTCAGCGAGCCCTGGGGGTGGGGCCAGCACAGCAAGCTGGGGATTGAACCCCAGCTGCTATGCTCTGCCTAAGCAGGTGCTTTAGTCTACTGACCCATCAGGCTGGCCCTTAAAGTTTGCATATTTTTTGTAAGGCTCACTCCAAAAAAAGCAGAGAAAAGGGAAGTTAATTTAGCATAGACAGACTCAAACGAAAATCAAAGTACTGAAAGAATGGGAGGGGTATACAATGAGAGCTATGTTGAGTTGTATGGCAGCAGAAGAGAAAAAATAATACTAATTCTCAAATACTATGATAAGAATTCTTCTAACACCTACAATTGAGACAAGAATAGCAATATGATTGGGTTAAAAAAAAAAGTCTACAACCAGGTGGTTTCCAATTATTTGTTTTTAAACAAAATTAAAGACCAAGTTGAACATCTGCTAGGATATCAGAAACCATTTTATTTATGGAGTACTGTGACATGTCAATAGATGTATATAATATGTAAAGATCAGGGTAATGGACATATTATCATCTCAAACACTGTGGGCAACATTAAAAACCTTTACATATACAATTAATTGTTGTTAATCATAGCCACCCTACTGGGGAAAAATTCTGAGGTTGGATATGAGGAAGTACTTTATTCTACCTGAATATTTGATTGGTAATTTAGCTAAACAGAAAATTCTGTAATAGACAAGCTTTTCCCCAGAATTTTTATTGTTATCGCTGTATGGTTTTGGCATACAACTCAGAAGGAACTTGACAAACTGGTATCCTATCTTAAAGTTATAAGGATAAGTTTCTTAGTGCTGTAACAACAGAAAATAGAAATAAAATTGGTAGAATTATATGATTCAGCCAGTCATGGTGGCACAAGCCTATGATCCCTGTGCTTGAGAAACTGAGAGAGGAGGATTATCTCGAGCTTGAGACCAGTCTGGGGTAAATAGTGAGCTCAAGGCCAGCCTAGACTACGTGGTGAGACTCTATCTCAAAAAAAAGAAAGAAAGAAAGAAAGAAAGAAAGAAAGAAAGAAAGAAAGAAAGAAAGAAAGAAAGAAAGAAAGAAAGAAGAAAGAGAGAGAGAGAGAGAGAGAGAGAGAATATCATGTCATTCGTGAAGTTATTTATTCACACAAACCTGAACTGATAAAATATCTCAGCCTCATTGTACTATTCAGAGGTACCTTTCTAATTAAAGCTTATACTTTGTGTAGAATACACCAGTAGATTTCCCAGCCCTAGACCCCTAAATTAAGTTTGCACTGACCTTAAATACTGGTGGCTTTTTAGGAATGAAAAATCTGTGTTGTTGAGTACATACACTTTAATGCAAAGACTGGTGTTTATTTTTTCAAATGATTCTATCTCACTAACACATAAGCCCTTAGCAGATCCCTAATAAAAGACCAGTTTGTAAAACTGGGCCATTTTAATGTTTTTACAATTTAATAAATAGATTCCCTGATGAATGTAGTCATGAGAGTTGTTCAGCAGTATTCAAGTTAGAGTTTTCCTGATTGGTCTGCAGTCTTCAGTAAGTGTAAGAATTTATTGTATGAAACACCTATCAAACTAGTAAGACTGCATTGATGCATCCATCATTTTCAGGATTGTTGGTTACCTGGTCATATTTACCTCAAATAACCTTGCCTCCTTGTGTCACAAGGCCCAACTCACTCTCTACCTCATCATTTGTCATTAGTCCTAAAAGCAAACGAACAAAAAAAAGATAATGTTGGGCTGGGGAGATAGCTCAGTAGAATCAGTGCCTCCCTGGCAAGTACATGGCCCTGAGTTCGATCCTTGGTACCACAAGAAAACCCAGTAACGTTTATGTTTGTTCTCAATATAGTCTATTTATAATACTTTAAGAATAGCCTTAGATGTTTATTTATATAATTACAACTTAGTTACACAGATGCCCTGAAAAGAAACTTTATTTGCAGTTAAATAATATAAGAAGGTCATATGTTAGGTGTGTATCTCAAGTTTTGTGATCTGAATTAAATGGTCATGGATTGAAAAAAAAATTTTAAATGAAGTTTATACTTTGTGTCAGTAATATTTCTCAAAATGGGAAACATGTATGTGTTTTTGATTAATTATATGTGAGCAGTAATTCTATACTGACTCAGTCAAGATTACCCCTAATGTCTCATGGTTATTCAGAATATTTAAAAATTTTGAAATACAGAGATTTTTTATTCAAAAAGGTGTGATAGCCAGGAAATATGCCCCCGTGGAGCAGCACCTCCTTGGCAAGCACAAAGTCCTGAGTTTGATTCTCAGTACAAAAAAAAAGTATGACAGAATGATCACTAAAAGATTGCCAAACATTTTTACATTGTGACAAAATTCTATGGGGAAAGTATAATGGAAATATGAGTTCAAAGGGAAAAGGGAAGCTTATAAATTTCCATCAGTTAAGAAAGAAGAGCTTGATCACTTACCTTGCATGTAGAAGATCCTGAGTCAATCTGTGGTACTACAAAAAGAAAAAGAAGAGAAAAAAGAAGTAGGACAACTTCATCAGCGCACAGTAGCACACAATGTAATCCCAGCTACTGGGGAAGCTGAGGCAAGAGGATAAGTTTGAGGCCAGACTAGGAAATTTAGTAAGATTGTCTCAAGATAAAACTAAAAATGGCTGGCATGTGGTTCAGAGATGGAGTACTTGGCTAGCACGTAACAAGGCCCTGGATTCAATCCCCATTACCAAAAAGGAGGAAGAAGACAAGTAGGAACAGGAAGGAGAACAGTTTGTTCAGTAATATTTAAATTACTCAACCTGTTTATGTTCAGTAAATGTTTATGTCCTTAGAAGTAACACTGACCTAGAATCATTAGATTTTTTTTCCTAGAAACAAGCTTTCACAATGAAGGATGAGGAGAACTGAAAGGTCACCTGTCTGGATTTTACATGTTGACTCCTCAAACTGAGTATAGATAAAGCCAAGTATTTCTGCTATGCTGAAATGATCCTGAGGCATGGTTTAGGTATAACTGTAATTCTGAAATTTTACTGCATCAAAATCCTCATTCTGGGAACACATCTGTTTGTAAACAGAACTTCTCAGTGACTAAGTGAAAAATGAAGGTAATGTTCACGAAGTGTGACGCTGTTAGGTCTCCAGTTTGCAGATCATCCAGAGTAAAACTAAGCAGTCACAACTACACCTTCCAATTAATGAGTGAATGACTTAAAACATTTCCTTTCTTATTTCTGGTAAGTTCATACAGTAAAAACTTGTTGGGCTACAAATTTTCCTTCCTCTGGTGTAGTGATGATATTATTAGCGCAATGCCTAGAATATGATAGGCATCTATTCTTGTATGTTGGTCAGATAAGCTGATTTATAAGAAGAAAAGAAACTGAGACATAATGAATAATGAAGTTGGACAGCCAATTAATCTGAAATCTTGGTCACTAAAGATTTATATCTGATTCATTTTTTTTCTGCAGCAAGTGAAAGAGAACTTTGTTAGGTTGCAAGCCTGCATCTCAGAGCTCCACATGTTACAGAGAGAAGGTTGTTTTAGACCACAGAGTATTTCTCTGCAGCTGGCAATAGAGGATGGGCTCCAGCAGTTCAAGCAATATAGCAGACATGTGAACAAAGGTGCTGCTCTGCCCTATACTTCGCTGGAGGTAAGACGCATTAACTTTCAGGAATCAAGTCATCTTTCCATTTTGGTCTATATAGGTGTTCCATTGTTTATATTCCTTACATTGTTCTCTGCTTCATATAAATTGAGTGTAATTTTCAGGCCAGATTCTCAGCTCCTTACAGGCAGAGGACATGTTACTCTTTATCCTATAACCTATACAAGTCTTAAACTACAGCAAGGCATATAAACAGGCTCAGTAAAACAGATACTAAAGTAAATTATAAGGAAAAGCTGTGGGCTGGGAATGTAGCTCAGCAGCATAGGCACCTGCCTGGCAAGTACAAGGTTCAGAGTTCCATCCCCAGTACCGAAAAAAAAAAAAGAAGAAGAAGAAAAGAAATAAAGAAAAGCTGAAATAAAATCTGAATGTGCTATCTACCTTTAGATTTCTGGAATTTGCAAAATAAACATTAAACTATCTATATTGGTATTGATATTTGCGTTTATCTGAATATCAATAAGAATTTGTAACTACCTTAACCAAATTTTGGCATCAAATTGAGTAAAATTTACTTGACTTATCAAACGTGCCAATGTAATAATTGCTGCTATTCTAGTGCCAGACTGAGGAAATCTTAACAATATAAATAAGTCAAGTCATGGTTGCATACTCCATGGGTGCATGGTATGAATTAAAATACTTTTCAGCCTTTGGCAGCAAACAGATGGGCTAAAACTAATTGTGTGAGACTTCTAGCTTCTGGTTTTACATGTAAGGAGCTAGAAAGTTACTACTTTGTCCTAACTGTCAGTAAAATACTAAGCAATAACAAAGTCAACAAATCTGTTTAGATACCTAAGAGAAGTAAGGTCACAAGGCAAACCACTGTCTTCAAAATTAGAGAGACAGATGGACAGAATCACAGCGTCTTGGAGCAGAAACCTCCATGGGAACGAGTGCAGGGGTAGGAAAATATGAACTCTGATGAAAACTGAAGCTAGGTATGACCAAGTCTGAAAGTTAAAAACTCCTGAAGGACTCAGTCATGGAGAGGCCTCAGGAAGTAAGACCAAATTCTCACAATAAATGTTAAGGGGAAATGACCTCACACCTAAGCAAAGGAGAGGATAAGAACCGCCATTTTGTAATACACCAGAGCATTTGGTTCTTTTTAACAATTTCTGGCCTCAAAAGATAGTTAAGCATCTAAACAGAGCCTAACCTTCTGGGATTTTAACAGAGGAACTGTTGTAATGTAGTTGTCTCCTAACTAAAATAGGAGATAAGAAATACAAAACTTGACAGAGGATCCCCCATCTCCCTACCATTGATCCTCTCTGTGTCCTCCTCAATACAAGCTTTTGCCTTCCTTTCTTTAAATAAAAAAAGAAAGAAATATAAAACTTGGACCAGCAATAGCCTTCCACATCGGTGTACACTCTGGCCCTCCTATTCCACCTAAAGGGGAAGAAAAAACTGAGAAAATTAGTCCAAAGGCATGACTTCTCAAAAACTCAGATCTAATATAATGTAAAATATGAGTTATTTCATATTAAATTTTATTTTATTACATTTATACAACTTATATGTAATTTGTAAAATTATTTTATATTATTTTGTTCTAATATAAAGTAGCTTAATGGGGGCTGGGGAAATAGCTGAGTAGAATAAGTACTTGCCTGGCAAACACAAGGACCTGAGTTCAATCCTCAGTCCCACAAACAAACAAACAAACAAACAAATAACTTAATGTAATGTAGTTCTAATGAATGCTTCCCTTCTTTGCATACCTTACCACACATTGCTAAGGGCCCATTAAAACAGTTCCTTTGGCTCTGTACATCATCTATGACTATTGATAAAATATAAGGCACAATAAAAATCAATGACACTGTTTTAAAAGACACAGCAAGCCACAACAGGGATGTTGGTGTTGCCAGTTGTACAAAAATAATGAATATGCTAAGGGTGCTAATAGATACAAGATACAAGAAGGAGGTAAGATAGCTCAGCAGTCTAAAGCACCTGCTTAGGGCTGGGGATATAGCTCAGCGGCTTAAGTGCCTGCCTGGCAAGCACAAGGTCCTGAGTTCAATCTCCAATACCACAAAAAAAATAAAAATAAAAAATAAAAAATAAAAATAAATAAAGCACCTGTTTAGTCAAGCTTAGACAAAGTGTGCAAGGACCACGGTTTGATCCCTGGCACCACATGCCATGAGCCAGCCCTGCCCCTGGGGTAGGCTTAGCTGGCCACAAAAAAAAAAAAAAAAAAGATACAAGAAAAAACAGTTTGGGAAGAAGTCTCATAGATAAAGTAGACAAAAGCAATAGAAATCAAACACTGCAATGGAAACGAAGGTTTTTCTGGGCATGGTAGTTATTGTATTTAGAGTTTGCAAGAGAAACAATTTAATACAGGACACAGAATTAACGGGCTTGGGCCACAGAGATAGCCCAGCAGTCTAAGCTCCTGCCTAGGCAATAAGGACCAGGGTTCAATCCGTGATACTGTAGGCTATCCTGGCCCCACTCTAGGCATGCTAAGCCAGCCACCAAAACCACGCATGGTGTCATACACCTGTAACCCCAGTGCTGGGGAGGCTGAAATAGGATCACTATGCATCCAAGCTCCATGTGAAACCCTGTATCAAATACATAAAATTAAAAAATAATAATAATTTATAGGATCATCTTATAATAGTCCCCAAAAAAATCAAATACAAAAGAGTATAGTAAATCTTTCCACACACTAAACATCGTAAGAATCCAACTGAGGGCCTGGATCCCACAACAGTGTCCTGCATGAGTCCAGCTAAAGACCTAGAGCCCATGGTAATGCCCCCCTGTAATCAAACTGGGGTCCAAGAGCCCATAACAATGTGTCATGAAAGCCTGTTTCATGAGACTTCAAGGCCAAGACAACTATTAGGTATAAAGAAAAGTATTACATAATGGTAAAGAAGTCAGTTCTTCAATATTATGTAACAATTTTAATGTGTATGCTCCTAATAGAGTATCATAATTGAGTATATTTTAAAAATTGGGTATATCGAACTAGCCAACTGTCACTGTGACAAAATACCTGAAAAAAGCAACTTAAAGAAGGATGTGACTTATTTTGACTCATAGTTTGAGAGGCTGAAGTCCATGGTCACTCGACTATCATTTCTAGGCCTGAGGTGAGGCAGTACATCCAGATGGAAGGGCATAGCAAGAGAAAGCTGTACACCTCGGGTGGCCAAGAAACAAAGACAGAAAATCACTGAGAACAAACATCCCCTTCAAGGGTATACCCCTAGTGATCTATTTCCTCCAACTAGACTTAATCTCCTAAAGTTTCTACAACCTTCCAGTAACATCACAGGCCACAACCAAGCCTTCATGGCCTTTTGGGGACATTTCAGGCCCAAACCATAAAAATTAGGTAAAATTATATAGAATTTCAGATTAATAAATGAATCTACTGTATGTATTTGGAAACTTCAACATCCTTTTATCAGAAGCAGATCCAAGTGGGATCAGTAAGGTAAACACATAGTTAACTCAATAAATAACACCAATGATCAACTAGATATAATTAGCATCTATAGAATGCATCATTCAAAAGTGGAAGTATTTACATTCTTTTCAAGCCTACATGGATTAATGAAGGTAGACCATATTCTGGACCATAAAACCTCCTTTTTTTTTTTTTTTTAGGTACCAAAGACAGAACTCAGGACCTTGCACTTGCCAGACAGGTGCCTAAGCCACTGAGCTATCTCTCCAGTGCTCTGTAAAACATGTCTTAGAATAGAAATCATACAGGGGCTGGGGAGATAGCTCAGTAGAGTAAGTGCTTGCCTGGCAAGTGTGAGGGCCTGAGTTCAGTCCCTAGTCCTGCCAAAAAGAAAGAAAGAAAGAAATCATATAGTGTTTTCTGTAGACAACAACTGAATTTAACCAGAAATTAGTTAACTGAAGATAGTTAAAAAATATCAAAAAATAGAGATCAAACAGCACATTTTCAAAGAACACATAGATCAAAGAAGGAATATCAAGAGTTATATTAAAATATTTAAATTAAATTAAAACATTTAAAGTGAAAACATGGTTATCACATGTAGGATATAAAAGAGCAGTGTTCTGAGGGAACATATCTCAGTTTGTCTTGACTGTGATGCCCTGTCCCACCATAGTCTGCCAAATAAAATTTGGTGTTTAACAGTTCATGGCCTGTTGGCTAAGGTCAACTGAAATTTTATTTGTCAGTTATAGTTTAAATCTTCTTTCCACTTTTAAATGCTGTAGCCTCTACAACTGACTTCCGTGATGTTCTTCATTGGACATTGGGAAGAACAGGCAAATTGATTCCAGATTTATTTTCAGATTACTGTCCTAACTTCTCAGCCTGGAAAAGAAGTGGTCAAAAAATTGGAGGAAGGGTTGAAAGATAAAGATCTACTTCAAGTCAGGAGGCTTCAAGTGGTTGAGATCATCAAGGGAATCCTAGAAGATACAAACTCAGCATCTCCTGTTGATGACTCTAGCAGTGGTGGTAAGATTTTTTTTTCTTTTTGAGGTGAACTCTTGCTGTCTCGAACTCACAATCCTCCTGTCTCAAAGAATTTGTTTAAGTGAGAAGAATAGTAATGATTTTAATAAATAGTCTTTTACAAGTCAAGATGATTATTTTTCATGTTCTTTTTGTGTCCCTAAATAATAAATGAAGCCAGCAGATTTCACGCAAATGTTTTTGGGTATTAGACTGAATCTTGTAATAGTTTATTTCAGAAACAATGCACTCTAATGGTAAACACTGAAATTTTATGGGTATTATAAGTAAAACTTCTTTCCTCCTGCTCTGACCTACCCCACGATTAAGTAGGATGATTGGTAACTAAGAGCATGATTTTTGTCAAATTCTGAGACATGTGGATGCTTCTAGCTTCTCAAAGCACTGATACGATTCTGGCAAAAGAAGGAGGGTACCCCACCTTGGCCTTATGGTTCATGAGCTCATCTGCTACACACACTATGCTTCTCTCAAGCCCATCTCCTGTCCTTCTTTTGAACCCTAATTTTTCTACTAACCTCTTTTTTTTGTATTCTCTCCTTTTTTTCTGAATTCTGTCCCCTATCCTCTTCCAGCCAAATGCTGCCCATT
>PVKN010030280.1:0-12770 GCA_004027915.1 Capromys pilorides
ACTTCTCCATCTATTAATTTATTCTTTTTTATCATTATAGACTTATGAATATTTATTCTATGGGTTCTAACCTAATGAGTCACTTTTTATTTTGTTCCTCAGATTACTCCATATTTAGCTACTGGGAACTTTTTTAGATTGATGTTGTTCCTTCTGACATGTTATTGCTGCTTTGTACTTCCTAAGTCTGCAGTATATTCCAGGCTGATGTAGTAGTATTGTCCCAGTTATATCTCTGTAGTCAATTATGAGTACTTCTCATGAAGCCACATAATTTTCACTGGAGAGTGAACTAAGCAACTGGGGGCTGGGGAGACAGCTCCATGGCACAAGTGCCTGCCTGGCAAGTGCTAAGTTGTGAGTTTGAACCCCGGTCCCAAAAAAAAAAAGAAAACAAAGTAAGATCTGAGCTCTACGTGGTCTATGATATTGAGGAAGTGAGCCAAAAAGAAAAAAAAAAAAGAAAGAAATAATTATGCCATATTGGCCCAATTATTAGTAAAGCATTAAGTAATATTAATGCATCAGAATCAATATTTGTAAGATATTAAAATACTTTATGATTTTTATTTTTATTCTAAATGAAGATGCATCTTTGTGCCTAATTAACATTTACAAATTGTTTTCTTTCTCATAGTTGACCTTAAAGATATTTGTAAATTGAAACATAAAGTTGAAGAACTTTCAATATTTTATTGCATAAATTTTCTAAACTTATGATGATACATTTGTTTGTGAACAGTCTGATTCACAAGCAAGCACTTGGCACAGGTGTTTTTGTTTGTGAACCGTGTACCAGGTAAGGAACACAACCTCAGCCTCCTCTTCCACACAAACATGAATGAACCATCTTGTCTCAAACTACGAGATAAGGTAAGCTTGTGCACCAACGCGCCACTGTGATGCACAAGCAGATCCTTCAAAGCAGACTTCCGTGGTTTTCAGCGTTTTTGTGAATCATTTTCTTCTTTTTTTTTTCTTTTTCAGAACTGGGGTTCAAACTCATGACCTTGAACTTGCCAGGCAGGCACTTGTGCCGTGTAGCTATCTCCCCAGCCCCTATTTTATTCTCTTTTCTGCATCATTCAGTCTTTGGAATGATGAATTTGAAAAAGCTAGAAATAATTCCTTTCAAAGTCATAAGTCACCACATAACTTTCAAATTTGCCCTGCCTATTAAATTTTATACTAGAAATATAGGATGTTTTAAAATAGTAAACAGCCACTGATGGACTCACACCTATGAAGCTGTGAGCCAAGACAGACCTTTCCTCTGTTAAGATGTTGTGTCCAGCATTTTGGCCCAGTAGCAGAAAAACTAGACAATACGATTCATTGATCATAAGTAGCAGATAGTATTCTACAAGTAAAAATAAAGCACTGGATATAATGTATCAGGAATGAACTATATGTAAACACTTTCCAAAAAGTATACTTAATATATGTATTTGTAATGCTTGATAACTCAAGCTCTCTGCAGTTTTTTAATATGAGGAAGGGAACAATTATACCATTTATGAAATCCTTATTTTCTACTCTCCTCACTTTTGTATTTTGGTTGTTCATAATTTCTAGATTTAACTAATTAAATCTAGGCATTCTCCATTTCTTTATTCTGTACATGCGTTCATCTGTAATTTGAACTCCAAGCATATGCAGATGCCCTTCTGTGTGCCTAGCACTGTTTTCTGGATTATTACTTAAACATCGGGACCATCACTGGCCTTCTCCATTGGTTCTTCTTGGCCACTCTTGTCCTTGGGCAGGTGCTCCAACAGCTTTCCACCAGAGGAAACTCCCCTGAGAAGGGCAGTGCGCTAATCTTGAGATCATGGGAGAAGGTGCTAATCAAAGTCCACAGCGGCAGAGGGATCGCTGAGGTGCCACACTGAGGTGGGAGGCTGCTCTGAAGGGAAAGGGACGCAGAATCTGAGTCACAACATTCCAGAGGGAGAGAGAGAGATGGAAAACACAAAACTCCCTGTCACAGGTGGCTTGACAGGATTCAGAAACTGAGGGATGTTCTTGACAGCAGGGGACTAGAACCCAGGGCAGATGGGCAGGAGGCCAAGTGAAGGAGCAGGAGGTGCAGGAGACAGAGGGCATCATAGAGCAGGATTGTATGCACGAAGGCAGTATGCAAACACATGGCCCACATGCTCTGAGAGACACTCTGGCAGGTTGAAGTAGAAGGGTCAAAAGCTTAAGCCCAACTTGGACAACTTAGTGACTTAGTGAGACTTTGTCTCAAAATAAAAAAGATACTGAAATATAGCTCAGAGGGAAGGCCTGGGTTCAATTCATAATACCACATACACATATACACAAAAAAAAAAACACCTGTTGTCATATTTCAACATGACAACCAAAGCTACAGATGACATTTAAAAAGAAAGCTAAAACAACTTCCTTTCATAACACATTCATTACGTATAAAAATTGTGAAATACTTTTACAATATGAAAGTTTCATCAAGAACACTCAGAGATGTTTCTTGCCTTCTGTTCTTCCACCTTTTTGTAAATGGCATTTGGTAAGATTTATTATCTTTCATAATAGATGGATTGGGTTTGAAATATTTTTCTTTAATTTCCATATTCCAAAAATTCACAATACTATTTATGTGGTCACATCACTGCTAATACGGCTCCATGTCACATAAATAGTCATGTAACTTTTCATGCTGTCTCCTGCTTAGGTAGGGGATTTTGCAGAAACCCTATATTATAGTCTTGTTTCAGGCCGGTTCCCTTGCTAGGTAGGGCTGGTCCTGTAATATATGGATTGAAGCCTGCTACTTTGATGCTCTTGTCAGCCTGAAACCTTGCTTCCCAGTGTGTATCAAACCATGCAGCACAATAAATCAGTACTCGTGTCTGCACAGCAATATATTCTTTCTGTGGCTTTAAATATTTTTATAATCACAGGCACAATATAGGACTCAGGGGACTTTTTAAAGCCAGCATTTTGAAACAGCCAAATAGAGATTCAAAAAAGCTGCACACTATTGGGCTAAGCTGCAGAGCTCTGAGCCTTTGGTGTGTGCTCTAGTTTGGTTTTCCTGAGAACCATTTTTAAGTTTGCAACTGTTAATAGCTGCAATGATAAGCATCCCTGTGATTTACCTAGCTATAGAAAGTAGGAGGACCCTCATGCTCCCTCCAGCTTTGAAGTCCGGTGCAGATACACATGAATGACACTACAAACCCAGCATTGACTTCAAACAGGTAGAGCACTCACTGCTCAGAGAACACATGTCAGTCAGTCCAAGTAAGCATAGGATGATCTAATGAAGAAATCAAGTAAAATTCATCATGCAGGAGCCCTACTTTCCTGCGGAAAGTCTGGTCCCCATTTAGCTATTATTAATACCTAATTAAAGCACATTAGCTTTTTTTTAATCGTTTGTTTTTAATGTATTTAGTACAAGGTCTGCAGGGACTCACTACGAAGGTCAGACTTGTAGTGATCCTCCTGTTTTCAGTCTCCCAAGAGCTGAGATTACAGGCACGTACCATGCCGTCTCATTCACCATCTCAGTGTGCCCTGGGGGCCAGGTTGTCATGGCACACCAGGGATCAAACTCCAGCATGTTGACTTTGGAGAAAGAGGTAGAGACTAACTGGAAACAGACCACACAGTTTCTGTGCTCATGGCTGAGTCTTGAGGGGGCCAAGTGATGAACCTAGGCCGCCACAGAGAACATGGGTGACGAGCCATAAGAACCAGCTGGCAAAAAATCTTGGTCACTGATTAATCTAAATTTATAGGCAAAGGCTTTAATGAGTCACTTGGTACTGAGCAACTCTGAGTCAGGACTCCTGAAAATTTTAAGTGTGTCCTATGAAACTCATCCTCACCCTCTTCCTCCCTACACCACCACACACGGACATAGATGCAGGCGCGGAAAATAACATGGCACCCTCAACTAGTCCCCAAGTGATATCCAAGAAAATGTCATATCTGAAAATATGTACTTTAGTGTGACTCTGGGGAAACAGGACATTATAGTGATTGAATTTTCTCCTCTGGAAAATTACTCTATTGAAATGCATAAAAGAATGCATAAATAGTAAAGTTGCAAATAATACATAATTTTACTGATACTTAAATGCAAGATGTACATCTGAAGAGCTCTGTGATTTACAAAACATTTTCTATATGGTTGTAATTGTTGATTGTGTCAACTCAAGAAGTTTAGTTAATAGAAGCTTGACTAACTCAGTTGAGCAATTCTACACCCAGGAAGGCTCTTAGCCTGGAAGGTATAAAGGGGAAATGAGGAGGAATGACAGATCTGCTTCTGTTCTTCAGAGAAACTCCAGTCTTTACCTTCAGCTTGGATGCTGTTTCCTGGCTTCCAGTGAAGACTCTCCAGCTTCCATTATAGACACTTCAGCCTTCTAGCATAGACCCGTCAGCCTCCTAACATAGACTTGCACAGACATGGTAAGCTCCAGACCTTGGACTGAATCTTTCAGACTCCAATGTGCAGACATCCTCTGCACGTTTCCTCATCCAACTCTACGCCTGATTATCATAAGCTAATCTTGTAATTCGTTGTATGCTTACATATCTTGTGTTGGATCTGTTTCTGTAGTAAACACGGACTGATGTAGTGGTTTTCAAGCAACACCATTGTTTTCCATTTTTGGTATAACATGATTCTACTCCCAAGAACTTCTCCTTGGCTTTGTTTTTATCATTTTTTTCTTCATAGGGTGAGGCTAGTTTGTGCAGGGGATCATCATGGAGGTAGGAGGGGTGATTGTCGAATTACAAAAACAGATAACTTATCACAAGAAAGCGTAGAGACATGTCACACAAATGTGGTTTTGCAGACATGATCCATAATTCTGGAGATCTCTGCAACTTCTCAGAACCTTCCCACCATATGTATTCAGCTACAATCCTCCTTGTTTTCAGAGTTCTCTCTCTGAAGGTAAGAGTGAGGTGATAAGTGGCGCAACATGCCTCAGAGTAGCTTTGCCAGATGCACTAGGTACTGCGACGTCTCAGGCTGAGAATGCCTGTGGCATGCCCCATTAGCTCCCAGTGGAGGGGAGAAAGCCTTCCTTCCCTTTCAGCTTCATCATTGTACCTACTGCAATCTCTTTTCTAGGGTAGCCTTTCTGTATTCTACCAGGTAGACACATAAAATTAGCTAGCTTTAATTGCATTCCCCGTGTTTCTATTGTGGCTGACATTTGTTAACAGCTACAACAGACTTTGACCTCCTCCTCCTATGCCAGTACTATGGATGAAGGTCTCTAGAGACTAGCAGAAGTGGCCTGCCACTTAAAATAGGTATGTGGTACTGAGTATGCTTTTCTTTGTTTTATTTTTTCTTTATCAGTGAAAAAATATACAAATTTATTTACTCTACAGAACAGATTGTGGGTAAATTGCACACACACATACACACACACACACATACACACAAATCATTAATTGCATTTATTTATTTATTATTTTGTATTTTAGAGAAGGGTCTATAGGGTATTCAGGGTCTCACTACTAGATTGGACTCATAGTGATCTGCCTGTTCCCAGCTCCCCAAGAGCCGGGATTATAGGCATGTGCCACCACACCCAATCTCAATTGCTTTCTCAGCGCACCTCAGACGTGGGGCCGGCACTGGCCCCACCTGAACCCCTGGCCACTGTGCTGAGCTATTTGGCTGACCTTTAATTACTTTTAAATGCTGGGACCATTCTCAGATGCTGTCACCTATTTTCAGACATGGAAAATCCTTCCCGCCTTAAACCTCTGTCTTCCTACCTCTGTCCTATACCAGTTTAGTGTTGCAGCAGCAAATCCAAAATCCTAGTGCTTTCCCCAGAAAATTGGTATAAAGTAGACCAATTTTCTGTATGGTCAGCCTTTTTAGTTGCAGATTAAAAACAAAAGATATGACCAATAATACTCGTTAAATACTATGTTTGCTCGGTGCTCTTTCTCAGGTTCACAGCAGAGACACCACCACTCAGCCATACATCACTCAGAAATATTTTACTGATCTGGAAGCATGTCATCATTTGGAAGTAGTATATATCTTTCTAAAATCACTCAAGATTTATGATGGTGATTTTAATTCCTTTAGCACTGTCTGCTTCACACTTTTGAACACCAAAGAAAGAGGAAAGATTGCTATTTTAAGGAATTTGAATCAATGGTTATGAAGAAGCAAGAGACCAGAACCTGTCCTGTGATTAGATATGAAGCAAATGATAACAGATGGTCTCTGGAACCCACAGGAAGCAGCCTTTCAGGATTTGGAGAGGCCCCGCCCCACCAGTCTCCCACCCCATATCAAATCATTCGCCCACGAGTAATGAGCTGTGGAATTTCAGTTTCTACCTAATCATGTCTATCACTCATTGACTCTTCCTACCTTGAAATTCCCTGAAGATTTGGAGGAATGGTGATTTCAAACTAAATCTTACTAAGGCTGCTTTTTGAATTACTAAAAAGGCACAGGACTGTGGAGCAATCTGTCTCTTGGATGGATAAAGATTTAGAATAAATGGAAGGGGTAGGTAGAAAGTTTTAACCAACAGACAAATCTGCAATAACCCATTTGAAAGAGTGAGTAAGCTGCTTAAAAATGGCCTGGGGTGAGACCTCAGCTGGTGTTAGTGGTGTCTCCATCCCTGTCTGTCAGCATGACAGTTTCCAAGAAGTTCTGGTAGAGCATTCGTCAAAATAAACAGGCTGCTTATTACGGAAGCAATGCTATGTGCCTTCGGAGTCCAACACACATGAGTTTTCTCTGCGACTTGGAGAAGGATAAAGGACCATGTCACCATTTGTGATCAATGACCCACAAGATCCAAAAAGCTTACACATGAGAAGTGTGTTGTCAGTATGCTTAGAACAGGGACAAGCTACCTGGACTTGGAATTAAGTTGAGGGACTTAGCATCCTCACCAAGAACCACTGAAATTAACCTGCCTCTGAACAGGTCTAGGTCAACAAGGGGAGGTTCACCCAAATGAAAAGTAAAAGCCATCTATTGCCCTCAGAGAACAAAACTGAAAAAGGACTGTGGTCCAGGTTGGTTACTGGTTTCTCGTTTGAGCCAAGTTTTGTTAAAAAGGAAGATAATTAAATCCCCTCCCTCAAGAGCACCATCAGATGCCCATACAAGGTCAGTTTTCTTCTGGAGAAAGCCCCAGAGGTTGGGCATTACTCTCCAGCATAACACCTATGGTTATCATGTAAGCAGCCTGCTCAAGGGGTAATGGGATAAGCTGATGAAGTTCAACCCTGAATTTTATTTTGTCCTCCTCTACTAGTTCCTTATTTTACCATTTCCCTGATGAAATAAATACTAGCTTAGTTCAGAGGGGACAGATTGAAGATGTTGCTAAAGGTGAGAGAAATAATGCATTTACCCTAATAACTCAACACATCTACCTGCTTAAATGGAAAAATATGTTTAGCGTCTGGGCCTCCAGAGGGTCAGGGAGCATTTTTTAACTTAATCTGCTGTACTCAGATTGCATCTTGTATCTGTGTGCATTTGCCTTATTTTGAAGGGTAAGGGAGACAGGTGAACATCTGCAGACACACATTCATATGCCAAAATTGTGAGCCACATTTAGTTTCCCAAAGGAATGTGGGAAAAGTTGCAAATTCTAATCACTCTCAGCATTGGCGAGTGCTCTGAGGTCACCTTGACCTGACCAGCTCAAATGACTGAGGCCGCCACCTCTGACAACTGGGTTTGCCTGTGGGCCCCCTCAAGAGTCCCTTTTTGGGACTTGCAAGCAATTAGGGGTTTCCTGGTTGACAACTCAAATGCCACATCCCATCTTTCCTTAATCTTTTCACTGGCCCAAGAGGAGCCTCTGTTAACAAATGCAACCACGAGTGCCTGAAGATTAGCTTCTCCTTTTTGACTCCAATGCTTTTAGAGGATAAGAGAGTTGTTGTACAGTCTGCTGTGAGTCCCTACAATGAGGATAGAGTCAATCTCAGTAAAAGGCAGTGATTTGAGGTTAATGCCCTCTCCTTGTACCCTGCCCTGGCTGTCACCATGAATGCTGCTGATTACTAGGAATCATGACCAAGCTTGGCATGCCATGGCCTAATCTTACTCTCCTCTCCTTTTTAGCTGGACTGGTCCTATTAGCGATCTTCTGCAATCTCATATCTTTAAATAGCACTTACATACTGATGACTACAAAGTTTATATCTTCAGTCTGCACCTCTGCCCTGAGCTGTAGACTTAAAAATCCAACTCTAGTGTTGACATTTCCATGTAGATATTCACTAGCATCTTAAATTCATTTCCCAAGCTGGGTTCCTGATGTCCTCTCTCACCGCCTTCCTTATAGTAGATTATGGTAACTTGGCTCCTGAGCTATTGCTAATGTCATGGCTCCTGCCTCTCTCACTGTGAGTGTGTGCTGAATCAGTCAGCAAACCTTGTTTGCTTTGCCTCAAAATATAGCTAGGTAGTCACCTCTTGCCATTTCCATTGCTCCTACCCAGGTCACAGCCCCCAGCTTCAGAATCCAGATCCTGGGAGTGGCTTCTGGCAGGCCTCCATCTCCTGCAGTGAGCCTCCTCTTTACTTTCAACAGTTCTCAGAAAGAGCATCACGTAAGCCAGATCATACCAGCCCTCTACTCAGAGGCTGTCAACACATCTCATCTCATCCAAAGTCTACTGCAGCAGAAATCCTGTCCTGGTTAGAGGAATTGGTAGATATTCCCAATCTGCTATGTATTCCAGAAAGACTTTGTACAAGAGAAAGTACACAGGTGCTAAATTAAAGGTTGAGACAAAAAGAAGAAAGTTCTTGTTACTATCACAAAATCAGTCAATGGTGACAAGAATGGTGGTACCCAGGTGGCTAAGCTTTAAAAAATGCCTAGATACTACCCTACCGAAGATGTGCCCCGAAAGTGGTTGAGCTATGACAAGAAATCTTTCAGTCAGCATGTGAGAAAACTTTGAGATAGCATCACTCCCAGCACTATCTTGATCATCCTCACTGGGTGTCACAGAGGTAAGAGAGTGGTCTTCCTGAAGCAGTTGGACAGTGGCTTGCTACTTGTGACTGGGCCTCTTAACCTTAATCATGTTTCCATACAAAGAAAACACCAGCAATTTGTCGTTGCCAACACTACAAAGATTTATATCAGCAAAGTGAAAATTTCCACACACCTCACTAGTGCTTATTTCAAGAAGAAGCTGTGGAAACCCAGACACCGGGAGGTTAAAATCTTCAATGTTGAGAAAGAGATATCAGATTTCAGAGCAATGCAAAGTGGATCAGAAAGCAGTGGACTCACAGATTTTAGCAAAAATCAAAGCTGTTCCTCAGCTCCAGGGCTACCTGCAATCCATTTTGCTCTAAATTCCATAATGGAATTTATCCTCACAAATTACTGTTCTAAATTCCTTACTAAGAACCCAATTAAATAACTGATACATTAAAAAAAGTGAAAACCAGTACCTTCTGTGGTCAGCCAGTGCCAGGTGAGCCACCTGTGCCACTCAGCACCTTCCCATTCCCACACTCACCTCTTCACTGGCTTCCCGCAGGCCGCCTCCTTCCTGCCATTCCAGACACCACATGCCCTTCCCTTTGCCTTCACAATTTAACTCAAAAGTCACTTTCCCTGCCCACTCAAAAATATACCTCCTTCATCACCAGCTTTTTTCCTTAGTATCTATCACTTGCTAACATATTCTGATTAAACTTTTTACATCTATTGTAAGCATAAATTCCCTGAGGATGGAGATGCCTTGCTGTTGTCTTCCTTACTGGACCCCTGGAGCCAATGGCACACAGAGAGGCACACAATAAGTAGCTGTTGAATTAATGCATTTTGTACAGTACCACCCTAGTTGAGGGCAGTGGAGCATCTGATGGAGGATATAATAGCCACAAGTCCTCACAAGTATCATCAGCAAAGGTCTGAGGAATACTTTTGAAACAAATTGTTAATATTTATTGCTGGTGGCAAATGCTATCTGTAACTATTTTTGTGGCAAATGCTATCTGTAACTATTACTTATTAACACAACGCCTGGCCTCACTTGAAATAAACCCAAATGGTGAAGTGGGTGAAAACAAGATGGCAGTCACATGCCCATCCAGATACCGGGGAGCGAAGGCTGAAGACAGCAGGGAAAGACACGGAGAGCAATTCATCACGTGGCCAGTTCTGCATGATATTTTTGTTTTCCCCGTGCAAATACTTGTATTTTAGATGACTTAGAGCAAATAGTGATTTATGTTAAGGTACTTGAGACACACAAATTCTCAGGAAATTTTGATTAGTAAGATGAAGGAATAGGAAAGAATACAGAAGACAAGGAAAACAATATTGATCAAAAGTATTAAGATTCTGAAAGGCGAGATGAATCTTAACCTGAAGCAAGGTAACAGTGCCAAAGACTGTGGAGAGCATCAGAATAGCAAATCCAAACCTGGAACGACTGGCATGCCAAAAGGGAGCTCAAATTAAATCAAGTATTAATTCATTTATTTCTACTTAGGAGTTTTCTTTTACATGCATTCAAACTCATAGAAAATTTATGGAACTAACACAAGGGGACAGTTCTGTGTTATTTACCCAGATTCACCAATTTATCATTGCTATATTTGTTCTATCCTTACAGAGAAAGACAGAGAAGGAGAGAGATGCTCTATCCTATTTCTGACCTATTTGAGAGTAACTCGGCAACACTGACTTCATTTACTCCTACATACCCCACTGTATATTCACTAAGAACAAGAGCCTTCTCTTTTATGACTTCCATGATTATAATACAATTATCAGCCTGAGAATATTTAACGTTGGACAAATCCATCCTATGTTACAATGGCATCAATAGCCCTGAAGATATTTTTAAACTCCCCTCCCAGCTCTGGGTCCCACATGCACTTAGCATTCAGGTCTACTCAGTCTGCTTTCTTCTAGAACTATTGTTTAACCTTTGTTTTTTTCTGCATAAAAGTGCTACCTCTTTTCATGAGCTTGATTCTTTCCACAATTTTAGTTGTAAACCAAACTGGAAAAGAACCAAATCAAATTTCCCATAAGGTCAATGTTGAAACTAATCACTGAATTTGACTGAGTTCTCAGCTAACTTGATTTGTGACTAGAATTGTGAAAAGAATCAATTTTGTGGATCAAGGTATCATTCATTGTATTATCATTTTGAAGAACACAGGATGCATTGTAGGTGTCACTGTTGAACTGGGGTCTGTTGAGGTTGTCCCATGATTAGATTTGGGTTATGTCTTTAGAGAAGAATCCACAGGAGTGTGTGTCCTTCCCAGTGTGTCACATGAAGAGTCATGTGATGTCACTCTGTCTCAGTGTGAGCAATGTTCACTTTGGTCACTTGTTGAAATGAAATTAGTGAACTATAATAGCCTATTGTTCCATTTCTAATTAGTAAGGAATCTGTAGGGAGACATTTCCAGAGTACATCTGTATTCTAGATCTAACTTGTACCCACTAGTTTTAGCATCTATTGCCGATTTTCTAACTCCATCACTACTCTACCCACTTAGCAATTTATTTCAACATTAAACTTTTCCATTATAGACTTTCCATTTATTTTCATAGTTTGTATTTGTCAGCTGAGATTCCTGGTCCATTTATTTATTATAATTGTATTTCCCTTAAATCATTGAACATATTTATTAATGTTACTTTAAAATCCTTGCCTCGATATACTCAATCCAACATCTGCATTATATCAGTGTCAATTTATATTGACTCTAGGTCAAATGTCCTGGTTTCTGGGCATAGCTAATCAATTTTTATTAGTGACTTTTTCATTAGCCTATCCATCCTAGATGCCCAATCTGGAGACTCTGGATTCTGTTGTATTCCACCCAAGCTCATTGATTTTTCTTCTAGCAGGCACTTCCTGTCACTGAATTCCAACTCCAAATTCTTATCTTCCTTGACAGAAAGCAGCAGTACACAGTCGTCAGTCTCCATTTCATAGCTACTGATTTTGCTAGCAATTTTGAGGTTTTACCCATGCACATACATTTGACAGTAAGCCAGAGTTGAAGAGAGGCTTAGACACAAATTATGGAGGTATCCTTTTTGTACCCTAAGTTTCTATGCTTCCCTAACACATTCAGACTATCCCCAAGCTATGGCAAACGATTTCTCCAGCCTACAAGTATATGAATTTCTCTTTAACTCTGCCAGCTACATTGTGCAGACCTAGGAGTACAATCAATCCATCAATCAATAAATAATAAGCAAACAAATGGCACTCCCTGAGTTCCCTTCACTTGCAGATTGACTCCCCCTCAGTAGCTGTTGCCTTTCATTATACTCCAGGGCCTTAGAGGAGTTGGTTTGCTTCAGCTGGTCCATGCTTCACCATCTTCAGCTGTGGGGGTTGTTCAGGAACAGCCCTCTCCACTCTATTCAGAAGCAAAATACCATCTTCTTAAGTGTAGAAAGTTTTATGGTTTTTAAGCTTCAGATTTACTTCAGATATTTATATAACTCTCTAAACTTTCTATCGTTTTTATTCTTTCCATGATACAGAGCCTAGCCTTTCTTCTACTTATCCTCACTACTTACGTGAGTAAAGCATCTCACATCAATTCTAAAACATGTTTCTAGTGGTTCAAGTTGCAGTTATCATTAGCACATGGGAAATCTAACAGGTATTACAGATCACATAATTGAAGCTATCCACACGGGTGCTAGAGAAAATGAACATCTCAGAAGGAAATCTCACTCTTTTCATTGCATAATATGTGCATATTC